>CM029368.1:20959210-21059210 GCA_017165825.1 Hepsetus odoe
TATGTTTAATTCAAATGGTATATTTATAAACAATATATACAAACAATAATAAAACAATAATAACAAATATATATAAATATATACAGTATCTCACAAAAGTGAGTACACCCCTCACATTTTTGTAAATATTTTATTATATCTTTTCATGGGACAACACTGAACATATGACACTTTGATACAATGTAAAGTAGTCAGTGTACAGTTTGTATAACAGTGTAAATTTGCTGTCCCCTCAAAATAACTCAACACACTTGCAACAAAAGTGAGTACAGCCTGAAGTGAAAAATGTCCACATTGTGCCCTAAGTGTCAATATTTTGTGTGGCCACCATTATTTTCCTGCACTGCCTTAACTCTCTTGGGCATTGAGTTCACTAGAGCTTCCCAGGTTGCCACTGGAATCCTCTTCAACTCCTCCATGACAACATCACAGAGCTGGTGGATGTTAGAGACCTTGCTCTCCACCCCCTTTCTTTTTGAGGATGCCCCACAGATGGGTCAATAGGGTTTAAGTCTGGAGACGTGCTTGGCCACCAGCACCTTCACCCTTATTTTCTTTAGCGAGGCTGTGTTTGTCTTAGAGGTGTGTTTGGGGTCGTTATCATGTTGAAAAACTGCCCTGTTGCCCAGTTTCCAAAGGGAGGGGATCAGGCTCTGCTTTAGTATGTCACAGTACATGATGGCACACTTTTATGGTTCCCTCAATGAACTGTAGCTCCCCAGTGCTGGCAGCACTGAAACAGTGCCAAACCATGACACTCCCACCACCATGCTTTACTGTAGCCAAGACACAACTGTCTTTGTACTCCTCACCTGGTTGCCTCCACACACGCTTGACACCATCTGAACTAAATAAGTTCTTGGTCTCATCAGACCACCAGACCAGTTCCAGTAACCCATGTCCTTAGTCTACTTGTCTTCAGCAAACTGTTTGCAGGCTTTCTTTTGCATCATCTGTAGAAGATGCTTCCTTCTGGGATGACAGCCATACAGACCAATTGAATGCAGTGTGGCCTAGTGGTTAGGGAGTTGGCCCCACATCGGAAGATTGTGGGTTCAATTCCCTCACCAGTAGGTTGCCCTGAGGTACCCTTGAGCAAGGTACCGTCCCCGTCACTGCTCCCCAGGCGCTTTCAATAGCTGCCCACTGCTGCACGGTGTTTGCATGGGTTAAATGCAGAGTTCCAGTTTCGTTGTTGTTCGCTGTGCTGTGCACTCACAATGAGCGCACTTTCAGTTTTTCAATAGAGAATATAACTTACACTCTTGAGGATGCAAGAAAAATGTTACCTAGTTATTTTTTAACTTTGGCTTTAGACTTTGTTTTAAATGGCAAATGATTTAATGTATATTATGCCTTTTATGATAATGTAATATTATAATTTAAAATAGTATTCTATGTATTGTAACTAACAGCAAGATCTTGAAACAGGTATTATTGTCTTTTTCTACAACAGTGCTTAAAAGAGTGGGTAAACTTACATTTACATTTACGGCATTTAGCAGACACTCTTATCCAGAGCAACTTCCATGTCCTAATTACAGGGACAGTCCCCCTGGAGCAATTGAGGGTTAAGGGTCTTGTACAAGGACCCAGTGGTGGTAGCCTCTTGAGCCATAGGTCCATAGGCAAGCACCCTACCACCACCACCCCACTAGACCACCGCCACCCCAACTTGATGAGGGGCAATGCATATATACACAAATACACACACACACAAAGCTACAAAGTAACTGAATAGCCAGTTCTTCTAATCAACATGTTGAATGTGTGAAAAATGGACATGCAGAAAGACATTTTGACAGACGTTCCTTGTTTTGAGGAGCCATTGTTATAGCAGGGTGATTGGACTAGAACAGGCTTGAGGGGTGCTCTCAGTCAGCAGCTGTGAGTATTTTGAGGAGGGCAAGCTATACTATAAGGCATTGGGTGCTCGAGCCTCATCAGTTTGCAAGGAAAACGGAGGCTGTCCCATCTGTTCTAACAGAAAGACTACAGTGGTGGAAATCACAGAAATTATCATGGCTGGTAGTGCTAGAATTTATTTACAACATGTACGATATTGAACCCTGCTGTTTTTTTTGGCTGTGTAGCCACAACCCCTGTCCAAACGTCCAGTGCAAATGTTGGAACTGAACTTTGAAGAGATGGAAAAAGGTTGTCTGGTTTGATAAGTTCTTTGGTTTAACATCACATGGACAGCTGGATACTGGTGCACCATTTACGCTGTCAAGGGATGGCCTCAGGAGGCACTCAAAAAGAAAAAGAGTGTGATGGGCAATGTTTTTTTAGACAATCCCTTGTTCTGGGTTGCCCTGGCCTTAAAGCCTCCCAGATCTCAATCCCATCAGCCTCTGTGTTGGACCAATTAATACACAGGTCACAAGTCACAACTAACAGCAGTTAATAAATCTGCTGCTAACGTCTTGGTGGAGATACCACAGCACACCTGTGGTATCACATGTAGGAAAACCAACAGCATATTAGACAGGTGCTTAAAAGGTTTTTGGCTTATTGGTACACAAGGATAACATCAGAGTGAGTAAATGCATCATCACAGAAGAAATGCTTGCTCAGCATGTCGAGAGTGTGTGTGTTTAATGGGATGATTGTATGTTGAAAGACTTTAATTGACAAAGTGCTGGGAACTGCAGGCACCCTGAGCCAATGTGCTTAGTTAAACTCTTCTCCTCATTCATCCACACGAAGTGCTGAGGCAGGAACGATGGAATGAGAAGGAGAAAGAGAGAGAGAGAGAGAGAGAGAGAGAGAGAGAGAGAGAGAGAGAGAGAGAGAGAGAAAGGGTGAGAGAGAGCAATAGAAGGTGCATCAGGGAGGTACAGAAGAAGAGACTGTGTAATAGATTACCCTATTACTTCAGCTGCCCTTCCATAGCGTCCATGGAGGGGGGCAGTGTGTGTGTGTGTGTGTGTGTGAGTGCATGTGCTCAAACTTGTGTGTGTAGCAGGGGCAGGCTTCCTGGGAGTTCTGCAGGATGGAGGCTTTCACACTTCACTTCTCTAAGAGAGGAAGTTGAGAACAGAACTGAAAATAAAAACAGCAGCTATGTAACACACAGGTGGTGATATATAATAAGTAAGGCAAAGGTACTTCATATTTCTCACAAAGACAGCCACTAATTACCAGGATTGCCTGAATATCCAGGATTGGGTCCCTAAGTGTCAAAAGTTTAACTCAGCAAAATGATTCATAATGCATAATAACTACACACTAAAACAAGTTGTCAAGAAAGATGAGTCATCCAGTTTAAAACATTAAAACATTAGTATGAAACCATGGGTAACCACCTCATGAATTATAACACACAGCAATGTATTGTACTCACCTTTGCACATTTAAGAATCATGTCGCCACAGAAAAAATAATAAAATCAGAGATCACTTTTTCTGTTCCTTAACTGACATAAAAAATAAATAAATAAATAAATAAAAAACTTTAGCCTCTGATGTTTGTTCCTGGTTTAAAGAGTAAAAGTAATATGCTTAAATACACATACAAATTAAACAGCAACCTTAAAGGGTAATACCATTTAACATATAATTACATACATACAATTGTCAGATGTAACATTTAAATCACCTGAAGAAAGTGAGGTGAGTGGAGGGTTAAATGGTGGAAGCTAAAAGGTAACGCTTGCAAATTATTTTGAACAGTGACAGTGGCAAGGTCTGCAGCAGGAGTGATGGATGCATTTAAAGTAGAGGTTGGATTACATCATGGACCAGCACTGAGCCCATTCTTATTAAATATATCTTATGGCTCAGTGCTGGAAAGGTTGATGGACAATGTTAGACAGACATTCCTGTGGACTGATGTTTGTTGATGATATTGTGATCTCTTGTGAGAGTAGGGAGCAACTTGAGGAGACCCTGGAGAGGTGGAGACATGCTCTGGAGAGGAAACGAATGAAAGAGAGGAGAACAAAGACAGAATACATGAGTGTGAACAAAAGGAAGGAAAGTGGAGTGGTTAGGATGCAGGGAGTAGAGGTGACAAAGGTAAAGGAATTTAAATACTTGGGATCAACAGTTTGGAGGAGTTTGGAAGAGAGGTGAAGAAAAGAGTGCAGACAGGTTGGAATGGGTGAAGAAGAGCGACAGGAGTGATCTGTGACAGTCACCAGTGAGAGTGAAAGAGAAGGTTTACAGGACAGTAGTGAGACCAATCATGCTTTAAGTCATGATTAATCAGCACTTCATTAAATTAAATCAGATGTGCTGCGGATTAAAGTGTACAGTTTACTTTATGATTGATTAGAAAACTAGAACTAAGCCTGTGTTCTTAATACAAGCTCATATTGACAACTGAAAAGACATGCTTGTCACTTTTTACTTTATCAAAATGTATTCTTATGATAAATAACTCCTGGTAGTTACTGTATAACTAACTACACCACACACACTTAAAACACACTTAAAAAAAAATATATATATATATATATACTTTTTTTTCCCTCTAAAGAAATCACATTTTTGTTAAAAGTCTTTTAGTCTGTTCTTGACCACTAACCTCTATGTTGGTTATATAAAACAGCTCAGGATAGGTGTGGGTGGTGGGTTGAAATGTGGATGGGAGATAGTTGGTTACAATTAGTTTTAATACTGATAATTCATGAGACAATCCCTGAGATGTTTTTCTCCCAAAACTTCCCATATATGTTAAGCCCCTGGTGTTTTTTTTTTATTATTCATCTACTTCAAAAATATTTTGTTTTTGAAAATTTGTTCTATTCTCTTCACCTTCATATTGGATTTGTGTCAGCAATAAATGTCAAGCTATGAAACATAAGCCTTAAGCGCAAAGTAAAAAAATATTTGTCCAATGATCTGTGCCCAAAATTTGACATGTCATGTTGGTTCATGTACCCGACTGTGAAGAATATACTGTCAAAATAAAAAACAACATAACAAACCAAATCCATTAGAGATTAAGAGAATTAATCTTTAAATGTTTTTCTAGAGTGTAGTCTCGTAAGCAGCATAATTGCTCATTCTTTAATGGATAATTCTTTTTATTCAAATTAATGAAGCCACTGAAATGACTCTGTCAGGCTGCTTATGCCAAGCCTTTTGCAACAAACAACATTAGACAAAAGAACCACTGGTCAAATGATTCTTATTAAAATTTATCCCAAGTTGTCTCATGCTTGGTGAATAGTAAGCTGTAAGACACTTTAATTTACATTCCACGTTATGTTTCAAACAGTTGCATTATGTTGGTTATGTAATACAATTCATCTATGTTTTGAAAATCACGCAGACCGATTTATTACAGATGTTTGCTGAGAAGGCCCTAAACACATTTGTCATTTTAAGTAGCACTGTTGTTTTCTTTATAGGGCCCAGCACACATTTATACCATTCTGTACCATTTTACAGAGTAAAATGTGACTGAATTTTTTAAGTAGTAGTTGAAATAGCATTCTTCAGTTTTGCTTTTGGTCATCTTCTCATATTCCCATAGCAACTGCCTGTAAGATTCACACTGGAGTCTGTTTTTGTACTATAAAGGATTTTTTCATTAAGGCCAGGTATAAATCACAGAATTCATATCTGAATAATATTAACCATCCTCTTAATGAGAAGTCTTACAATTGAGCCACCAAATCAAAGCAACGATAGCTAATAACTATACATTATTAATTCTAAACAATATGTTTCATAGATTTTTACTTAAGAGTTTATCAGAGAAACACTTCAGATGTAATGTAACCTAAATGATTTGTATTTTTTTTGTTGTTGTTATTCACCTCACCTAGAGCAAGAAGGTTCTAATTTTGATTCCAAAGCAGGAGCTGGGTTTTTTCTCTGTGGAATTTGCATCCTCCCCATGACTGGGTGGGTTTCTTCCAAGTGCTCCAATTAGTTTTGCTCCACAGTCCAGAGACATGCAGGTCAAGTGGAATAAAGATGCTAAATTGTCCCCTAGATGTGTCTCTGAGTTTGCATATGTGACTCCTGATCTCTTATTGCTATTACTTTTGGAATAGGCTACCACACCCCATGACTCTTGTTAGAATAAGCAACTCCACTGATAGATGGATGTATGGATGGATGGATGGATGGATCCAATAAATCTATCTATAAATCTATACTGACAAGCCACATAATTAGGTGATCCTACCTTGCCCTACTGCTGTGTTGGGAATAGTGCAACAGTACCTGTTCTTTGTCTGTGAGGGCTAGACTTTGATGAACAAGATAAAGGGAAGTTTGCAAATGATGAAGAAAAAACGCAAGGTAAGTAACAAGATGGCTCATTTGTGTATGATTTTAATCAGTTTTTAATCTTTAAAAATCTTTTTTACAAATGTGCTTTGCTGTCCAGCGCCCAGGCCATTGATGAGAATAAAGGATTTTGTTCCATCATAAGTGTCAGTTGAGAGTTACTGTGAACTGTTTGCATTAGTAAGCTCTCCTTTGTGGCTCCTAAGCTGTGCTGTTTGCCTTAACTCGCTTAAAAGATAGAACTAAAGCTCTTTGAGGAATTGTTGAATGTAAAGTCCTAACAGACGTTTGATATACAGTTTTGATTTGCATACAGTGCAGATATTTTGATACGGTCTTTTTTATAGACGCAAAGAATGTGCAAAGTGCAACTACAAGTTGAGGCAGCATTTGAAATGTTAACTTTGCTGACATTTAGTGGTCATTCTGGAAACTGCAGGACTTAATATTTCTATTTGGGCAAGATGTAGGCAAGCAAAAGTTCACCTGACCTTCTTTCCCAGTACAGCATATACTCACCATCCACATTATTAGAAACACCTACCTTCGTCTCCTTCTCCTTATTTGTATTTTGCAGTCTCCTCCAACCTTAGATATCATCTATATTGGTGTACAGTTACAGACTTACCTGTTGACTTATCTGCTGACATACCTGACATGTAAGCTCCATCCACCACATCCATCATTGTTCAGTTTCTGAACACAGCAGCACCACTGACCATAAATCTCACACCATCCTTGGTAAAACAGTAGGTTACAAATTGATCTGTGACTGGTTCAAAAAATAAGAAAGTAAACAATTAAATTCACCAGAACTCAATTCTAACCCTCAATGTGGAGCAGCAGCAACTCCAACTGAAATTTTCAATTGTAAATGATAACTACAGGGCTGATGCTGTCATTGAGGTAAAACAAATGCAAAAACAACTTTATGATAAGAAATTATGCATGAATCTATTTCTTCATTTTTCAGTGAGCTCACATAAGAAAAACACAATGCCAAAAATATACAAAGACCTAAATAAATTGTGTAAAAAGGCTAAACAGTGTAAACAAAATGTTAAAAACTCATCAAAGTGACTTTAATTCAGTGCAGACTGTTAATAGATCAAGATCAAGAACCTAGATCAAGAACCTTTGCAATTAAGCTGAAGCATCTTAGTTGCCATAATGCTATTTTGAAAGATTCAAGGGAGAAAGAATTGCACACAGAGCAATTCTAATGTGGGTCAGTTTTAGAAAGAGCAGCAATTTAATCAAATCAAATCCAACCGTGTTTAAAGCAAAGTTCAGCCAAATCACACAGATTATGTAACTATCAGATTTAGAGAATAGGTTCTCCAGGTATGAGGGGTTAGCATGGTTTTACCTGAGCCTTTGACAAAGACACATTAGTGTTAACTCTGAGAACATTCTTCATAAACCAAGAATTCAAGTATACATCTTTGTGAATCTGGTACTGATCTGGTACTGAGTTAGAGGTATGTCAGGCAGTGTAACCTACAATCATTGTGAAGTATTGTAGTGTTACACACCACTTTCTGTTTCAAGATGAAGTAAAATAAAGTATACACCAAAAAATAAACATTAAAAATGTTTCTATATAGAAAGTGAAGTTTCTGTGTTTCTTAGTGTTTGGGATACATTAGCATTAACACTGTCATCATTAAATTTTAATGTAAAAAACTGTATTACTATCAACATGTGGTGGCGCCATCATCTCCAAACCATACAACTGCCTGCACTCTCTTCTTCACCTCTCTTCCATACTCCCCATTACTGTTAACCCAAAGTATTAAAACTCTAGAACCTTCCCCATCTCTACTTCCTGTATCCTAACCATTCTGCTGTCCTCCTGATGACATTGTGATCTGTAGTGAGATTTGGGAGCAGATTGAGGAGTCCCTGGAGAGGTGGCGATATACTCTAGAGATGAAATAAATAAAATTTATTAGGAGTAAGACAGGATACATGAGTAAGAACCGAAGCTTACTCATGTATCCTGTCTTACTCCTAATTAATTTTATTTATTTCATCTCTAGAGTATATCGCCACCACCCCAGGGACTCCTCAATCTGCTCCCAAATCTCACTACAGATCACAATGTCATCTACAAACATCCATGGGGACTCCTGACTCATCTGTCAACATGTCCATCATCATTGTAAACAAGAAAGGGCTCAGTGCTGATCCTTGATGTAATACCTCACTGTGACACTCCCCTTATACATATCCTGTACTACTCCGACATACTTCTTTTCTACTCCTGATTTCCTCAAACTATATCACAACACTATAAGCACCCTGTAATATACTTTCTTTAAGTCCACAAAGGAACAAAGTCAATCTGACGCAAAACTGAACCAACAGCCTTTCCATTCTTTATTCTTTTCATACCTGACCTTACTTCCACATTGTTTACATAGTGCACTTCCTGGTTCACAATCCTCATATCATCCAACCTTCTGTCTCATTCTCTTCATTCATTCAGCCCCTCTACATATTTGGCACTTTACCACTTCTTAAGTAATTTCCAAGCTGGTAACTCTTCACTATCCCCCACTGCCCGTCTTAACTATTACCTGAACTTCAGTCTCATTTCTGCAACTTCCACCAATTCTTAACAACTCTGTCCTCACTTTCCTCATCTTCTTGGCCTCAATGGTCACCCTACAGACCACCATCCTATGCTGTTCCATATTGATTTAAAAGGTTTTACGCCAAATGGTCTTCTTGACATAATCCATCCCATCAGCTGATGGGAACATGAGTCTATGGTTCAGCATTTTCCCTTATCATGGTTGGTCGTTTAGCTAGGACTAGGGATTTTCCTTCCCAACAGGATGAAATCAGGCTTTCCATGTGCTCTTTCCTTTCTCATATGTAACAAACCACCAAAGTCTAGACCCATTTAACTTAACCTGCCGAAGTTTACTTTAAGCTGTTTGGTTAAGCTCCCCTTAATGACTCAAAGTACCTGAATCAAAACAGGGCTTGTGCATTCATTGGGGCACATAACTACTCTCAGAGCACGTTAGTGTTTCAGCTGAAGTCAGCGTAATAATCAAAACTTGTTACCCCTGTTAAATGGTTCAACAGTAACTTCTTTGAATCAATTATAATAGAATTGAACATTCAAAGAATCTGCAAAATTCAAATTTTGTATTTTCTCATTTGTTGTGAGCATGTGACAACTCTTAAAAGGTAGCCCTCAAAACCATAGAGAATACAACTAACAGTACACTTCATTTTTCCAGTCAAGGCATTGCATTGCAACTGTTCCTAAGATTACTTTCTGTGAACATTTGAACAGATGTAATTTCTGAATGTCCCCTGTAAGTGTTCTTAAATTTAACAAAGTTCCACTTTATATTCCATTTGGATTCTTTAACACTGATATAGGTCATGTGGTTCTCCACATCTGTAAAATAGTTTACAATTACTTCTTTAAGCTACAGCATAAAAAAAAGTGGCATTTGTTTAGAGTAATTCGTGTTTTGGAGAGAGCACACATCACAGCATCACTTCCCCCAAAAGATTTTATTGAAAGAAAGAGACTGGGTCAGAGTCATACTTTCAAGTGAAAAAGCAGTTGATGGAGGTTCTGTTCCTTCACTCATGTCATTTCAGCAGAGATAAAAGCACTGAAGGCAAGTTCACAAGAGCCAAGTCCAACCCCATCTCTCTCTTCATTTTCACTGGAACACCAAGCAAAGAGCTTAATGCTGCTTCCTCCTGAAGGAACATCCTGAGAGAGACATTTAGAACAGGAAAACATTGAGCTACTTCTTGACCACTGCTTCACACGGCACATGTTAGCAGTATTTCAACAAAAGACTATCTGAACTGTTGGACAAAGGAATGCAAGCAGCACCTTTAGAATACAAAATGTTCTTTTCATTTGCACTGACAAATACATTGCTCTTACAGCTTACTAATATAGCTGAGAATTTCTTGTGCGTCACCCCACACTTAAGCTAGAACAGATTCATTCCATTTGCAATCACTTATCCTGTAATTAGCATTCAAGTGGAATCAATCACTTACTCATCCAAAGAAAAGATTTACATCACATCCGCCCATGGTTTCACTAACATTGTGATTGCCTCTTCAAGCTTATTCCATTAACACATTAATATAATGTAATTGTCTACACTTCTATTTTCCCTAATCAAATTATGAATGCTATTGAAGAGATCTGTCACACTGTGATGACAATTTATGAAGTATTTAAAGAATCATACCATGGCAACCTTTGGCCATTACAGAACCCCAAAGACCTGAAATCAACTCCTATTTTAAAAATAAAATTATATAAAATCAAAACAATGTTAAGAGCACTCAACTCTAAATGTATATTATGTATATGAAAATATTACAACAACAGCTATAAACTTTAATTGCCCTTCTGTTAAAATGCACACTAATTCTAATTCCTAAAGAACTTTCTGTTTAACACACTGCATAATTTGTGATGCGATTTATACCTTCAAATAATACTCAAACATCAGATAGCAAGTGTGCATTTTTAATTGCAAGTGCAGTTCTTTTACTATCGCACTTGGTCACTAGATATCACATCGTAACATATTGGTACTGACATGGCTTAGAAATGTTTGTTGAAGTCTCAGACAGTATGCTCCTTCATGTTAATAAGAAAAACAAACATTTTTGCCATGATTACATAGTTCCACAAGCAAGATCACTAAAGATCTCTGAGCAAGTCAATATTTTTGTCCAAATGTAAGCACACGGTGCAGTTAGTACTCAAGACTATTAAGAAGTATGAAAAAACTAGGGTTTGAAACCCAATTAAATACAAGAAGTTTTACTTTAGCTTGATGCATACATTTTAATATTTACACTACAAAAACTGACATTATGTTCACTATTTCTTGTCATATTAAAATTAGAGATGCACCTTCTGTGAGACGCGCTTTGCCTCCAGTGGGTTGACACAGCACAGTCGAGCAGCCAACACACAGCACTACTGTCTGTGCATGGCTGAAGACTGTGGTGATCTTGTAGCATCCTGTACGGCAAAGAGAAATAAAGTCTATTTACACATACAACACATACACACTGAAATGCATTACTCAGAGAAGTCTTAGAACATACCTGGACACTTGACATCCATGAAATATGAATTGGGGCTCTGTACAAGACGCTTCTTCTTGTGCCGCCTCCTCTCCTCCTCAGGGGTTGGGTGCAACAAGTCTTTTGCGAGCTGTAAATGGTACACAGGGATTATTACCTGAAAATGCCTAACATGGCTTCTCACACTAAAAACACAATCAAATCAAATAGGCTGTAGCTTAGTGGGAGTAACAGGTAAGTGAGTGACTGGTCATGGGTTTGACTCCCAGACCTGTAGGTTACCGTAAGGTATCCTTGAGCAAGGTACCAGCCTGCTCCTCAGGCAGTGCATATAGCTGCATCAGGCTCTGTTCCTTCACTCATGTCATTTCAGCAGAGATAAAAGCACTGAAGGCAAGTTCACAAGAGCCAAGTCCAACCCCATCTCTCTCTTCATTTTCACTGCTCCTCAGGCAGTGCATATAGCTGCCCAATGCATTGCGTGTTAGGTGTTTAATGCACAAAACCATGTTTGGGTTCTATGTGCGGCACGGTCTTCACAATGAGTCACTTTTACTTCAACAATGGGAAAGAAACAATCTCTCGTTTAGAATATAGGGGGCAGTTGTTTTCTAGTGACAGTCTAAACCTCATGACTGGAAAATTATGAATCTGAGACCTAGACCAGTAGATTATCCTGATGAACCCAAGAGCAAGGTACCGTCCTTAACACTGCTCCCGGGAGAAGCATTGCAACATTCGTACGATCTGTACTGAGTTTGGATGAGGACAAATTCATTATTCACTATTCAGTGTGTGTCAAGACAGGCAATTTCATTTCGATAATTTCATTTTTACAATGCCTGTCATATCCTGCGTGTGAAACCTACACATTTAACACATTTTTAAAAGCCTTTTCGGCTCAAATTGCATCTACAGCATTTTCGAGTAATATCCAGGGCCTTAAAATATTTGGGAGCCATTAAGTTCAGTGATTAAAGCGATTCCCTATAGAGAGGCCTGGGGCCTTACTCTCCTCCCTCCACCGCCTGCTCACTGCGCGCCGCCATCTTAACACAAACAGCCCTTCACCCTGGCCACCGCAAAACACGGATTATTTTTAACTCCGAGCGGGATAAAACTACTATTATGCAGCCCATGATACACCAAGGACTCTCCCATATCACCCTCTTCATGTCTGGGGGTTGAAACGCAGCTTAGAAGTGCATATTTCAGATGTTTTAGCTGACAGCACTTACAGGCATGTTCTCGACGTCTCAGCTGCCGCCGGAAAGGAAGTATAACGGAAAAGGCAGGCTGTTATCAGCCGAGCACGTGACCACTCGGGTTCCGGTATGGGAGGGTAGAGAGGCCATCTTAGTGAGGTCTGCTTGAGGTTCCATTCCTCAGGGAAGGTCTATACATCACCTTTCACCTACATGTATCGAGACACCCTCCAGCTTGGCGGGCTGTTGAATAGCTTTACGAGGGAGGAAATTATAAAATATCGCTAAATAAATTCTAGAGGCACCCTAAGAAGCATTTTTAATTAATCTTTTTCCCGAGATGTCACACCTTTAAAGAACTGGTGGGGCTGGTGGTAGTCCAGTGGTAGGAAACTGGCCTATAGACCAAGAGGTTGCAGGTTTGAATCCTACCTCTACCACCATTGGGTTCCTGAGTAAAACCCTTTAACACAAGTTGCTCCAGGGGGACTGTCCCTGTAATCTGGGAAATGGAAGTTGCTCTCTATAAGGGTGTCTGCTAAATGCTGTAAATGTAATCACCCAGCTGGAGGGCAAAATGTTTCTTCCACTGCCCTCAATTAATTTCTACCAATTTAATTAGCTTAAATGCTGGTCAGTTATCTGATGCTCTAATGACTTCTTCAGAATCTCAACAGAGAAATAAAGACCAGAGGAGAATTTATGCTGTTAGACATGTCTTTGTGGGGAGGGAAAGGAAGAATGGACACCTGTAATTCTTTTGGGAGGGCATTTTATTAAGGATAAGATCAAGTATTGTTGTTATTGTATTTTTAATTGTATCTTTACCACATTGTTCTGGCATGGTTCCTTTTCATGGACAGACACATTGGCCTTAACAAGGTGAACAGATGGGCTGTGTCCCAAATGACGCATCTCTACACTTTACATACTTCATTAGTGAATGTCCAATTGCTGTTCTACTTTTACACACTATATAGTATGGTAGTATGCAGTGTCTCAAACTGCATACTATATAGTGTGTAAAAGTAGAACAACAAGCCACAGTTAACAGTGACTTTAAGATAAAGAGCTAACTAATAAGTTATGGACTTAAACGAAAGGTTTATTTTCAGTTTGAAAGCTCCATCCATTATCTGCCACTTGTCCCAAACGGGGTCGCGCTGGTGTCCAACCCAGCGCACACAGGGCGAGGACGGGGGATGCACCCTGGACAGGTCGCCAGCCCATCGCAGGGAGGAGCGAGACGGGGACGGCACCTTGCTCAAGGGTACCTCAGGGCAACCTATTGGGAAGGAGTTCGAACCCCCGATCCGCCGATCATGTGGCCAACGCCCTAACCACTAGGCCACCGCTGCCCAGCTTAACAGCTGATTTTTGTAAAGACAAGGGCAGCTTGCTGACATCATCCAATTATCACTCTCTTTTTCAATATCAATATCTTGTGGTCAGAACCACTGAATCCCTTGTTGTCTTCAAGTGTTGTCTGAAAACCCTCCTGTTCAATTAAATATTTTGAGGAATAACCTTCCCTATTTAGCTTCTCTTATATACTTTCTATGCTTTCTTCTCTTCATAAAAAATTCACCTTCAGGCACTCTAATATCTAGGACATTGAATTTGTTTACCTCAGTCAGTCACAGGGTTTAAAAGTTTAATACTTTGCTGGGAAATAGGTAATCAGCAGATGATTTTTAACAGGTTACTAGAATGAAGAATAGATGTGGTAATGAAGCACTTGTGTAAGTCGGTCTGGATAAGAGCAGCTGCTAAAGGGTGTAAACGTAAATAGACACAGTTTTCTGTACTTCTCTAAATTTTCATTCTGATGGCAGTGTAAGGGGAGGGATTGCAGTGTAGGCATCAAAAGTGCCCAAGATTTACAGTTTGTACTCATTTAACATTACTAGTTATAAAATGCTTCAATTATGTAAAAATTATTTCTTTCATTTTTTGTTTTCATAATTTTCATAACCCAAATCAAATATGTCCTAAAAAGTGTCAAACTGAGTCATTTTTTATTATTTCATAGTTTCTGGAAATCCTTCTGAATTATGACTTTTTTTAGTTTGTTATCAGTGATAAAGTCACAAAGATGTGCATACATTCTGCCAATAAGAGTGAAGTGTTCCATCATTGACTTTTTTAGCAGCCATTTTTTAAAATCTGATTTTGTTCAATATTAAAATATGTGAAACGTGTGAAATATCTGAATGCTCTGTGATTGCAAACCTTCAAGTCATGTGTTGTGTGTCCAACCATTTGTGAAAATATGACTTTGATCTTTTTTGATACATCATATTTTGATACCTTATGACCTTATTCATTATATTTCCACACAAGCCCTAAAAGAAAAATGAGAACCCTGTTAAAGAAACTAAAAAGCAGCTATACTTGATTATTGTATATACTGAGGAAAATGATCAAATATTATTTTGGTTTGCACTTAATCCAAGGTGAAATTAAGAGTCAGATGTTGTAATCAATGGTTTGACAAAGTGTGAGAAAAAGATTTTGAACACATAGCTGTCAGAATACTTTTGCGCATTTGGTCATATTTTCTTTAATATTGCTTACAAACATTAGTATCATCACAATTCAAAGGAATTTAATTAATCACACACCATGGCAATAATATATGTTACAGCCTATGCAAAAATGCTACTACTACTTCATAAATTAAACTTTACCCTAAGTTACAACGAATTAGTATCTCAGCACTGTCCTTATGAGCAAAGGTCCTCCATGTACAAAGCTCCACCACATCAGTAGCTATAGTCCTTTTAGAGATCCAGGCCTAACTCCTATAGTGTAGTTGCTCCACAAGACTGGCCAAAGCAGCAATCAGTTATTGATTTGCTCCTCCTGATAGGTGGAAGTGGAGATGGCTCCATAAGGATCAATCACTGTTTGGGCGCAGCGGACAATTGTGGCAAACAAAAAGAGGCAGAGCAGGAAGAGAAAAAAGAGAGCAAAGCCCAAGTCCACATCAACCTCTAGCCAAGATGGCGGAGGTGGTGTTCGGGCCATTGAGAATAATAACGTGAGTCCCGAAAAAGTTTCCTCCTTGTGCCCTGGTTAGCACAGTGTGGCTTAAGCCAGATACCTTCTAGGGTATGATGAATAGAAGATAATGTGACGTCTGACCCACAATCCACAATTAAAATTTCATCCTAATAACAGCCCAGTCTTCAGTATGAACTTCATTAGGTTGCCTGAAGTTTAAGAAATCATATTTATTAAAATCTCCTGAAATAAAAAGAATATAGCACTTGTTACATGTAGCAATTTAAATGATTCCAGCAGTCACATACAAGCATTAAATAATTCTGTGGAGTTAAATCAACTGTTGATATTTTTTAAGGGAAAAGAGAACCAATGAAACTCTGCACTGTTCTACTCTGGAACACTAGCAATAAGACAAGCAAACAGAATAAATTAAGTAGAACATACAAAAATGTATCAGAAAGCATTATTCTGAACGTCACCATTCAACTGCATTGATTTTAAACTGAATTGGGAGTGTGAGTTGGTCACAGGCCTCAGTAAACTGGAATATGGTCGCTCATCAAAAGTATAGCTTACCAGTTCAGAATTAAATCGAGATTCATTGTCTCGCCATTCTTTGAAATAAGGCCAAATGGGCTGAGAGTTAAATGCTATCTTAAAACACCTCTGTGGTTAGTGGTTAAAAAAGGAAGTGATTGATATTTGGAATGATACAATAGAAAAAATTGGAATTTCCAAGTTCCTAGTAGGAGATGTCACCTGAAGTCAGATATTCCAATGAAGGAATTTCACCAACATCAACCTTAAATTCCAAGATTGATTTATGCATCAACAGTAGTGAGAGCTGCAGTAAAACTGTCATCAGAACTTTTAGCTGTGTCCCATTAAAAGAATCATACACACAGCCGTTTCCATCTTCTATCTGTGCAGTGGTTGCTGTGGTATTTGTGCTGTAAAATGTGACATTTAGTCCTGGTTATTATTAAGATAAAAGTGTTTCAGCCCAGAATGCTCAGATGCTACACAGTTCGGGCAGTCAGAAAAGACCTCCTATAGAAGTCTTACAGTTACAGTAATTAAAAAAAATGAGAAAAAAAACATATGTGGAAACAAATAATAATAAGATTTTAAAAACCGAATATTGCCCCTTTAAACTCTTTAAAGCATACACTTGTTCTGTTCCTCAACATACCTGAAAATTCATGTCCCCCCAATTTCTTCTGGTTCTGCATTTTCCTCCAGTACTGTCCCATTTATAGCTGCGTAACACACGGTCGTATTACCACACCCACTCCCTCTGTTCATTTTCCATCACTATAACAGCTCACCCATGCAACCTCCCCTTGGTACCTGAGCCTTAATCAATAGTTTAACAAGGTGCTTGAATGGCACATTTTGGATATAGCTCTGTAAAGCCAGGCTTTCACTCTAATGTTACGTGGGGGCTGCCATCCAATTACTGGCCCTACTCAACACCTTAGTAACTCAAGCGGAGTTCAGACCACAGACCAAAACACCAATGAGTCACACCCAGAGAAATGACAAGCTGAAGGAGGGAGTGGGGATGAAGAATAAGTGGAGAGGAGTGGATGATTCAAGGTAGGAGAAATTTGATCCTTGGTGGCAATTAAGGTGGTTGTCCAGAAAGAGCAAACGACTGTTTGGGTGGCTGCCGTAGAACAGGCAAATGCATGAGGGGGATGATGGAGTAAAGTGATCCTGCAATTAGTTGAAATGTCTACTGATCTGCTGCCCAATAATGAAAACAAAGCAGACATAAAGAGGCAGAGGAATTAAGGAACCTATGTCATGGAGGTTTTTTTTTTTTTAAATAAATGTTTCACGTGCCAAAAACAGAAAACAGCACACAATATAAATATTACATTTACAACTTTAGTCTTAGGGAACAGAACAAAAATAACCTGTTTTTTTTATCACCAAAAGGGTTAAATAAATTGCATAAAAAGATTTGAATTACTACTTGGTTTTAAGACAAAAGAGTTATAATTACCCACATTATACATCAGTAAAAAAATTATTAGCCAAACACTGAAATCTCACTTCAGGTGTTCAAAGTAAGCTCTGTTCTGAATAACGCTCTCAGTCTTCAATATACTTGGGCTGGGTAAATGTCCTCACCAATCTGCCTCACTACCAATGTATAGTGCATCATGCTTTACATTTTAAACATGCAGGAAGATCTGCAGCAAGGAGACTACAGGGGGACTACACATCTGCAAGATGGAGACAAATTCAAATTTTCTTGATTGGGAAATTGTTTCATGCCAGGGTGGTGGTGGTCTAGTGGTAGGGTATTTGCCTACGGACCTATGGCTCACGAGGTCCCAGGTTGAATCCCACCTCTAGCACTAAAACCACTGGGTCCTTGAGCAAGACCCTTAACCCTGAGTTGCTCCAGGGGGGACGGTCCCTGTAATTAGGACATGGAAATTGCTCTGGATAAGAGCGTCTGCTAAATGCCATAAGTGTTTAATTGTAATGCAGAAATGTGTTTCTATTTCTTCTTGTCTACTGAACAACATGCATCTTCAGTTGTGTATAATCTTTAATACTGCATAATGAAGGCTTTATCGAACATACAATATTCTAACAGACAGACTGGATTACAAGGTGCTGTAAATGGATTAAGTATCTAACAGTACAGATAATATTACATATATTCACCATGCAGCTTCTATTTATATTTCTAAAGGCTTAATATGACTTTAAAGCACATTTTTATGACATCTTCTTAAAGTCAATCTCTAAAGAAGTCACTTTTATACACACTGCTACGCACCTGTGTCATGGACGACGCCTCAGCACTCAGCATGATGAACTGCAGGCAATTCTTAAAGTTGACTGGAGTTTATGGGGGATGGCAGGAGTACAGATGAGCAGGAGGGGAGGGTAGAGAGAAGAGCTGAGTTTACTCCTTTGCTCATCACCTTGGCAGTACAGAAATAAAGACCATAACTCAAAGGAGTTACAGTGACTTTTGGTGACCTTTCCACATACAGCAATTGGAGGGTGAAATTTGAGACAGCTACATTAGCATACATACAGAGTCCATTACACGTCAAGTGTGTGTGTCATCCACGATTGCTAATCTGAGATCTGATTTCACTCCACACACCGCCACATTAGGGTTAAGAACTGTACGACAGACGGTAACTGATCTGAAATATGAATGTAGTGGTTAAAAGGTAATAGCCTCCAAGGTTCATTACACTAAAGGCTCTTGTCTATCAGCTGTAAATGGTTTTGCTGTTTCTGACGATTTCTTTATCAAAAAAAGACTTTCGCACACTGGACAGTACTACTAAATTACTACAATTAGTTTGTAAATAAGAAAACCTTATTTTTTATATTTTTTATAAACCAAAAAAAATTTTATAGACCAAAATCGCTTTGAATGAAAAAGGCTTTCCCCAAAAAATATCTTTGTTACGAAAGCAACAACACAAAGATATTGAAACTGTAGCCTTTCAACAATACAGGCTACTTGTGACGACCCTATATTGTTTACTCTAGCTTTAGTTAATGCCTGTTTCACGTGTGTATATATACACAACTCTATATTAAGTTCTCTTGAAAATTTAATCCGTTTCTTACTTCTGCTTATCCTATCTGCTCAGCCTTAGGAGATAAAAGGGGAGATTTCATCTATGTTATACTTGTACAACTGCATGTGTCGAATCTTGAATCAGAATTTTTTTTAATAGCTTAGCATGAGAACAGAGTAAGTAAGAAATACAAAAAATAAAATTCTACTGTGCACCTTTTTTGTTTGCTAGAAGAAATCTGTATCACCTACATCCTCACTTGTTATCCTCACGTTATTAATAACCATGGTGCTGTTCATGGAATAACCTTTCCTAGCTGCTTGGCAACCTTACCCCCCATTGCTTGGTAGGAGGATGGTTTATGATGATTATCATTAAACAATTAATTTATTTGTTGAGTTTGAGATGAATTTGAAGGATCTGCACCTTTTCACTTCATAGCATGTCTCACTGGGTTCTCGCACACATGAGAAATGTTCATGCTGAATTTATTATGAGGCCAATTTTCCCAGACAAAAAAAGTTTTCATTTTTGCTGATCTTGACAGTAGCGTGGTTTCATCACTTCCCATACATCTCTGTGGGGGAATAAATAGCTTATATGAGGGAAAATGTTGCTTATTGTAGATCTTTGCCTGGGGACAGAATCGCAGTAAGTCACCTAGACATGGCAGTCTGTTTGGGGATCCTAAAGCCCATTTCCATGTCGAGAGTAATTTTCTTCTTATAGAAATAAAGAAAAACAAAGTGTGCCTGGAGATTTATGAAGTGAGTAAAGGTTTTTTTTGTTTTTTTTTTCCCCTTATTCAAAGCAGCTGCCACCCATTAGCCCCACCACACTCAAATCCCCAGTATAACTATATCACATTAAAGAGTCCCAGTGGGATACGAGACGAAGCTATACGTTACCATACTGTGGCACACCATTCATATAGCTTTTACTTAGAAAATGTGATGCGAAGGAACTAAAATATCCTGCACTTGACTTTAAGGCCACCTTGATGGATGGCTGTGACTCTAGACATTTGGTTTCATTTGTTCTAGATATACGTAATTGACTTTACAGTGATATTTAGTATCATTTACAAATGCCAGCTGGATTCGCTGGCTGGAGTTTGCAGCTGGTCAGTGTAGATGTTACTATATAATTTAATTTATCACAATGCAAAAATGGTACTGGATATGGCAAAAGATTGCTTGAGAATTAGCACGGAGAACATATCAAGGTTAAGAAATGCATACATTTTACATCAGTGTTAATTTGTGGAATTGACCAAGACATTTTAAATTTCAAACGTAGGGCAAGAATTATGAACAGTTAACTCTAAAATGTTTCATCAGTGCGGACAGTAAGACAAATGATAAACAATTTCATGGTAATGAAATCAAATGGTATGCATGGTAATCAAATATTTATTTTGAAGCTAAAATTATAATTAATATCTCATAATCTACATAAAAAAATATAGGTTTTTTTTCTAGACAAAGGAAGGGAAAATCAAAAGGAAAGGTGAAAGAGACAGTTTGCTCCCAGTTCTGCTGTTGTTCATATATTTCTTGTCTAACGAAAATCCCTAGTTGGCACGTCTCTCTTCATGTTTTATCTGCGAGCTGATGACATAACCCTTCATGTGAAGGGTGATAAATATCAGTAAACCTTTAATTTGTGCCAGAAATATGCCATCTCTCCAGCCATGAAAGATTATAAAAAAGAAAAGAAAAAAAAAGTCAAAATATTTAAGTTACATTGTCGGAAGAGTGGCTAGTCTGTACTGAATATCACAGAGACCACTAAAGGGAAAACCAAAACCAAATCAAGCAAAACAGGACAAGGTCATAAACTTGTTATACACAAGAGTCTTTTATCTTACATTGCATAAAGACATACAACATAAAACACTGGCAGTTGAGACACATTTTTGGGTGTGTTTGGGAATGCTGAAGGCAACACATGGGCGAGTTGTATGCTAAGATTGGTCTTGGCATCTGATGGGAGTGATGATTTGGAGGGGAAATGAAGAGGCGCTCACAGTGAAATAATATTAGTTTGGTAGTATGCATGTATGTACATATACAAATTCATATTTATAGAAAAACAAAAAAAAAAAAACCCTCTCTTGCCTGGGAAGATTCAACTGGGAGTTGTTTCTCTGACCATTTTCTGATTAAAGCAATCAGTGTGTGCTGACAAGCTAAGAGGCAGCTGATTACAGCTACAGAGGATGGGGAGAAAAAAAAAAAAAAAAAATGAAAGGAAAAAAAAAACCTCTTGAAACCAAGTTCAAACTAATCATATTAATAAAAATACAAAAAATAAATATTATGGATGGGGATCATAATGTATTGTGAAACAATATCACCATATCGTCCTACTTTAAAAGGGTAGAGGAAAAATGCTTAAACAGCTAAAGAACATAATTAAGCTGAAATGAAGTAACACAAAGCAATTATATAGAACAATTAAAGCCCTGTATAACATCACTGCCAGACCCAAATCTCTATTTGTTTTTCCTTTTTTTGTATACTTTGTAAACACCAGCTGTCCTTTGCTTTGTGTAAAAGTTATGTTGAAAGATGTCCAATAGAAATCTAGAAATCACAGGGAGCTGGTATTATTTCTACATCAGTAAAATCAATCAAAATCAACACTAAAGATAAGCACAAGGAGAAGACCTGTTATTAGCTCTGATATAACAAAAACAAAAAGAACCCGAACATGTAAACCATAACAATCATCGTATTTCCATTCTCAGGTAGTGTTCTCACATTTAGTTATAATACTTCAAATGTAATAAAGGACCCAGTGGGAAATTTAAGTAAAAGGTAAGAGATTGAACAATGATCAGAATGCATTTAAGAATATGGAACTTTCTAAATGGATGGTATATCCTGTAAATCTCTCAATTTAGCACAAACCTCTATTTCAGTCTTGTTGGAGCAATGCTGTGATACAGACATTTCTTGAATATGAACTATAAAGCGCATTTGATTAACAAAAGGTCAATACTGTCTTTCATAATGTATGGAAGATAAAGCTAACTTGAAGTCTGTTACTGAAATGCAACTATTTTTGGTGGGGACAGCAGAGAGACAGCAGAGAGAGCGTCTAGTCAAATTTTGGAAAGACTCGACCACTCAGTATTTAATTTGTTCCAAACTGATTTTACAACAGTAGTAACTCCACTTAGAAGTGTTTAATTTCCCAGCACATTACTGAAGTACAGAAGGGGCATTATCACTCCATGTAAAATAAAATCTTACAAGCACTCCTAAGTGAAAAGGAAAATAAACTTGTTACAGATTTCCCATAAATCAACGGAATATATTTAGGCTTCAAATAATTTTTAAAAATGAAAAACAGTAAGTAAGATAAAACAAAAAGACAATAAAACAACATTGAAATGAATAATCTCACTGTTCCAAATGAGAAGCATCCCAAAAAATCAAATGAATTAACCAGACTGAAACTCGGTCATGATCTTTTAAAATGATTCCTCTTTGATAAGTATCAATTTTGATTTTCAGTAAATCATAAATGGCATATGACACTGATATGTTCTGATATAAGCAGAAAAAGCATCAAAGGCTGTGTTAGATGCATCTTAACTCCCACTATGATACAACATGAAAAGGACAAATAAAGACACAAAAAGGCAGGATGCTTAAACATTTGGCGATTTAGCTACTGGTCATACCCTTAATGGGACATCATGGCAGCACAGTTGGTTCAGCTAAAGCTAAAACCAGCATTCTTGGAGGGTCCCAGCCATGCACGGGTCACCATTTTCCCTAGTTTAACACACTCAGAGCCCCATGTGATTGACCTGTTAATGCTCTGCACCAATACATATTCCTTTCTCTACTGTTGCCAGTTTAAACAAGCTGTTATCAAAAACAGCTCATTAAAGATTTTGTGTTGTGAATTGCAAGTTATTTATGGTGTATGAGCTTGCACCACCATTCTGATAGGATCAGCTATAGGTAGAGTTAATTTCTGGATTTTTCACACTCTTGCTGTTAGGCCTGTTAATATAATTCATATAGTATCCAATTGTCACTGTCATTTGAGATAATAGCAAATATTTGATAACTGTATGGTAATAAAAAAAAAAAAAGTTTATTTACATACATCAAGATTTTTTGAAAAACCATAAAAAAACCAACCACTTCTAAGCAGTGCCATTACATCTTGAGAGAAAAGTGGTAATGTCTTTAAAAGGCACTGTTAAATGTTTATTTAATTTAGAGCTCTCATTTGGTAGGTACTAAGTATCCACAGCAACTGAACACTTAAGTTCATTTTCAAATAGCTGTACATAATGTAGCAACCCAATCTGAATAATTTGCATTTGTTGACAAAAACAGGGTTTTGCTAGCAGTCTGTAAACCTTGTTTACAACATCTGCTACAAAGAAACTTAGGTGCAGGTGGAGCATGAACAGGCCAAGGTAAAGGTGAGATCAATTCTAACAGGGAAACTGAACAGAACATTGTCATGGTTCTCAAGAACCAGATTCTAAGGGCAACGGTAGTGTATAGCAAGATTAGGCTAAATCGTACATAGTGCAAGTGAAAGAAGAACAGTTCTGTGGGGAGGGCTATTGGCTGTATGAGTGTTTGTGTGTGCGCGCGTGCGTGCGTGCGGGCTTACATACATTAGAAATGTGTTTGGAGACTGTGCTAAAGGCCACTTGGTGAAAGGGATACTGCATTGGGCATGAATTTGAGATGCAGCCAAGAGTTTGATGGTTGACCTGCAACATTTCAGGTAATTCCATAAAAGTTGCCTGCTAGGCCAAGGCCATTGAAACATTTTCCATTTTATATTCTAGACTCTTTTTTTTGCCACATCTGTGGCATTCAATCATAGACTTGTCAAACTTGTCTATAAGAACAAATAAACTGGGAGCTCAAAATAACCCTATAACAGAGGACAATAGGCAGATGCTTGGTTCTCTTTTTCTGTGCACATGGAAACAGTGAAATTATTGTCTATTGTAACTGAACATATGCTAAAGGTATGGCAGTCAGACATTGTGTTGGAAAATGATGAAGTATTCATTTAACAAGGCACAGGGCAGGTCATACACTAGACATGAAGCCCAGAGTTTATTCACTGCTTCCCTTGTTTCTTTTCTAGAATTTGTGCATAGACCCAAACGCAAATTCATGGCTATTCTTTTCTAGCCTTTCTAGTGTTGTGAGTGTGTGGTAGATCAAATTCTAATACTTGGTAAATAGTAAGCTTGTATATGTGTAGGTCAGTTCTTTAACTCAAGCATACCCCAGTCCTGCCTCAGTCTACTGGTCTTACATGTAATGTGTGTGGTGTGTGTTTTTGTGTGCATGTGCATGTGTGCACTACAGGCATTTAGGGAGGACATCATCCTCTTCACTCTTGCTCCTATTCTCCACCTCATCACTCCCTCTTGCGGTGGTTGTTGGTAGACAAAGTGTGGCCATTCTGCAATGGTCCATTTTTAGTTTTGGCCCATCTCTCCCTCTCCTGAATTGCATCGTCTTCCTCCTCAGAGTCATCTGTCTCTTCTCTGTCACTCCTTTCATCCTCCACAATGTGCTGAATGGTAAACAAAAGCAGTTTTAAAAAGACAACAAATGCATCTAGAGATTTTAACTGTGTGGGGTTCAATTCACTTAACCATGTTTTTTTAAATACAGACAAACATTTATTACCTCAATTTAAACAGGCCAGCTAAACCAGCACAATGTCTTTTACAATAGTAAAGGTTGTGGAAAAGACCTTGCTGTTACAGCCATGCTCCTAAAAGTTTTAGATCATCTGCAATACCAACTAAAACAGGTTTTTTCTTTTTTTCCTTTTGGCTGTACCCGTTTAGGGATCGCCACAGCGGATCAAATGTCTCCATTTCATCCAGTCCTCTGGATCTTCCTGCTTTAAACCAACCACCTGCATGTCCTCTCTCACCACATCCATAAACCTCCTCTTTGAACTGCCTCTTCTCCTCTTTCCTGGCAGCTCCATCTTCAACATCCTCCTCCCAATATAATCGTCATCCCTCCTCTGGACATGTCCAAACCAACACAACCTTGCTTCTCTAACTTTGTCTCCAAAACATCTAACCTGAGTTGTCCCTCTAATATACTCATTTCTAATCCTGTCCATCCTCATCACACCCAACGAAAATCTCAGCATCTTTAACTCTGACACCTCCAGCTCTGCCTCCTGCCTTTTTGTCAGTGCTACCGTCTCCATGATGGTCAGGTACATGTTATGCAGCTTACATCATACCAGCTTTTAGACTTAATCATTTACAAAAACGGGATTTATTTCATTCTCATGAACTTGAAGCACAACCTGCTAAAAGATTTTCAGCTCTTTTTCCTAATCATGGAATGACAGTAGCTTGAGATGAAATTAGAGAAGTAGTGAGAGTAATGGAAGATGTTAATAATGATACAGCACGTGCTTTAGATCAAATTATTTATGAACTAATTGACATGAGACACAAGACTCCACAGAACAGGTTGGCTCTTGACCTCTTGCTGCTGAAAAAGGTGGAACTTGTGCTTTTATTGGGGATGAGTGTTGCTCATTCATTCCAGATGTATCTTAACTCTAATTTCGGAGATTAGAAAACAGGTCAAAGTTATGCACGCCGCCTCTACATCTTCAGCGGACCTCTTCGGATGGTTCACCAGCACGTTTGGGGTTCTGACCACTCATATTCTTCAAGGTTTGGTTGTACTCATGTGTTCGATTACTCTGATTCTCCTGATAATCAAGATTGTTTTATGTTTTGTTTCCAGGACATGTAAGACTGTACATGTTAATGTAGTCTCTCTGTCTCCAGATGTAGAAACAATTAATCATTACTTTTAGTGATACATGATGATGATGGTATGATTATGGTTCAATCATTAATCACAGTTTGATTTTGAATATTTAGCATGATGATCAGGGTCTTTGTTTTAATTCAATTCAATTAACGTTCATTCGATTTAATGTTGATTCAATGGGTTTACTTAGAATCACAGGGGGGAGTGACGGATTGTAGCTTGATTTTACTTACTTATTTTATATATACGCATATATTCTCTATTTTTCTCTGTTCTCTGTTCTCTTCTGAGTAACGCTTTCTTTGCACGTTAAAAACACCCAAACAAGGTCATAGTCTTAGATTAGGTGTCTCCACCGAAGGCCTTGGAGCTCACGGAGACAGATAAAAAGGCACACTCTGAACTGTGCAAGTTAGAGAGAGAAAGGATTCAACATAGAGAGGAACACTGACCAGTCTTTTGAACATCTTGCAAGAACTCTGTTACTCATCTGTTAATAAACTTGGATATAGCTTAAAACCTCTTCGCCTCATCACTGACTCCTCGAACCTCGGTTCTCAATCGGAGAATCCAACACCATACAACATAGCCGGTCTCACTACTGTCCTGTAAACTTTCCCTTTTACTCTAGCTGGTACCCGTCTGTCACAAATCACTCCACCCGCTCTTCTCCACCCATTCCAACCTGCCTGCACTCTCTTCTTCACCTCTCTTCCACACTTGCCGCTCCACACTCCTCTGAACCATTGATCCCAAGTATTTAAATTCCTCCACCTTTGTCACCTCTACTCCCTGCATCCTAACCACTCCACTTTCCTCCCTTTCATTCACACTCCTTTATTCGGTCTTTGACCTACTCACTTTCATTCCTCTCCTCTCTAGAGCACATCTCCATCTCTTCAGGTTCTCCTCAAGCTGTTCCCTACTCTCACTACAGATCACAATATCATCAGCAAACATCATCGTCCACGGAGACTCTTGTCTAACCTCGTCCGTCAACCTGTCCATTATGTAATCCAACCTCTATCTAACCACAACGAAATTGGACCTCTGCATTTAACCCATGCAAACACCGTGCAGCGGGGGCAGCTATGAAAGCGTCTGGGGAGCAGTGACGGTACCTTGCTCAAGGGTACCTCAGGGCAACCTTCTGGTAAGGGGTTTGAACCCACAATCTCTGTGCATCACCCTTGAAATTCGGTACCATTACACTGTCTCCACTCCTCAGGCATCCTCTCATTTTCCAAGATTCTGTTAAAAAATCTGGTCAGAAACTCAACTGCCATCTCTCCTAAACACCTTCATGCTTCCACTGGTATGTCATCCGGTCCAACAGCCTTTCCATTCTTCATTCTCTTTATTGCTGCCCTTACTTCCATTTTGCTTATTTGCTGCACTTCCTTGTTCACTGTCCTCACATCATCCAATCTTCTCTCTCTCTCATTTTCTTCATTCATCAGCCACTCAAAGTACTCCTTCCTTCTGCTCAACAAGCTTTGTTCACCTGTAAGTACATTTCCACTTCTATCTTTAAACACCCTGACCTGCTGCACATCCTTCCCAGCTCTGTCTGGCCTATCGGTATAGGTGCTTTTCTCCCTCCTCTCATACAATTCAACAAACACCTTTTCGTTAGCCTTCACCACTGCTTTCTTCGCTCTGTGGTTCATCTCCTTGTACACCTGTCTACCTTCTTCATCTCTCAGACTGTCCCACTACTTCTTTGCTTCCCTCTTCTTCTGTATACACTCCTGGACTTCTTGGTCCACCACCAGGTTTCCTTATCCTCCTTCTTCCTTCCAGATGTCACACCAATTGCATTTCTAGCTGTCTGCCTTATGACTTCTGCAACACTAAACTAAACTAAAACATGTTTATGCTGTAGAAAACAGGAACCATCTTAGTTCCCAAAGGTCAATAATGTTAGATACACAAACATTCTCACAGATTTCTCACACAATTAATGACTGTAAAACTGACTTACATTGCCAGGAAGGAACTTGATGGCCATGCGCAGAATGAGCACAAACCAGAATATGTGCAGACACTGAAGAACCAGCAGAAGTCCATTAAAGAAATAATAACCAAAGAATGGAGGATATATGGTCACTGGATACACCCAAGTACAGTGCATGATCCTAACAGAGAGATCCGGTTAGAAAACAAATAAATTACATTATTAATTACATTAAATATTATGCTTAGAATCTGTAAAAATACTTGGTACATCAAAGATCAACTGAACTGGGCTCACCAGAATGGAAAGATTACAAGTCTTGTGATGAAGAAGACAACAGCAAAAACAATGAAGATGTAGTTACATGTTTTTCTCCAGCCAGCATAGTTAAACATTTTTGCTGACTGTAAATGAGCAGAGAGAGTGAGTGAGAATAAGACAGAAAAAGAGAGCAAGAACAGCCAGTGTATGAGCGGCACACACTTATAGATAAATGTAGTACAATCATCATGGATGTATTTTGACATTTAGTTGTTAGCTTAGGTCTCCAATTACAATAACTCTTTTGTTTACTAATGTCTGTCAGGTTTATATTTATATGAAATATTTTTATTTTGAAAAAAAATAAAATATTTCATTTTGAAATATTTAATTTTTTTTATTTAAGTGTAAAAATGAAACAAACACACTTTCTGTAGTCACAATGCTCCTGGGAAACACTGGATGATAGAAAAAAATGTTACGTAAGAAATTTTTGTTTGCATACTTCAAGCAGATAGTCAGCAGCATCATGCACCAGCATTATCAGAGTCCCCGCTCTAATATAGTTCATACACCAGGAGAAACTTATCAAGAGGATGGTGGCCACATGATGAACAATCTGCTCCTTAAAGTCCTTGGAGAGAAAAAAAAAAAGAGAGCAAGCCTGAGGTAGAGCAAGATGGTGAGAGAGAGAGACATCATCATGCTTTAACCCAAAACTAAATGAGGTTTTTACCATAATGACCATGATTTTACCATAAATGTGTAATTTGTTTAAGATATCAATCATTTCTAGAACATATGTAGGCTCTCTTGTTTGCAGTATCATGGAGGATGTTGCACAAGTTGTTTAAATTAGCTTTAAATAAAAAAATTAACTGTACTGTGCAAAGGTTTTAGGCAGGTGGGGATAAATGCTGTAAACAAAGAATGCTTTCAGAAATATAAATAATGATTGTTTATTTTTATCAATTTACAAAATGCAAAGTGAGCGAACAAAAGAAAAATCTAAATCAAATCAATATTTGGTGTCACTACCCTTTGCCTTCAAACCAACATCAATTCTTCTAGGTACACTTGCACAAAGTCAGGATTAAGATTATAGTCAGGTGAATGATCAACCAATTTTACCAAACAGGTGCTTATGATCCTCAATATCACACGTAGGTTAAAACACAGTCATGTTTGAAACAACCTACCAGCCGAGTTCCTTCAAAAACTGTGTGCAAGTGTACCTAGAAGAACTAATGCTGTTTTGAAGGCAAAGGGTGGTCACACTAAATATTGACTTGATCTGCATTTTGTTGATTGATGAAAATAAATGATTAACACTTCCATTTTTGAAAGCATTCTTTGTTAACAGCATTTTTTAACACCTGCCTAAAACTTTTGCACAGTACTGTATATATTTAAAATAATTCCATAAGATCACAGTGCCCAATGCCAGCAGGGGGAACTGTGGTCTTCAGAGTGCTAGAGTTCTATTCAGTACCACTGGGATGAACTGGAGTGTTTGTAATTCAGATCTAATTATCCAACATCAGCACCTGACCTCACAAAGGGTGAAACATGCCAATTTTTGACGTATTCTTGATTTCATTAGAAACTTTCCATGAGCAGGTGACAACGGCATAAAAGTGTATGAACCATAGAGATCATTTCAGATTCTAATAACATTAATGATACCAAATACACCTGGAGACGGACTTACATACATTTATACTTAATCTTTTGCTAAAGTGGCCTTTAATACAATACTTTAACCTTTACTGTGTAGAACTTTGAACATGAACTTACTTTTCGCTTTACATCAGATGCCACACTGAAGAGAAGAGAAATGTAGAAACTCAGTTCAATCATATAGTACCAGTACTGAGAGGGTAGAAGAGTCTAAGGGAAAGAGGAAGAGAGAGAGAGAAAGACACACACACACACACACACACACACACACACGATGAGAGATATTGATCTCATCAAATGAATATTAGGTGCTTGAACCTCCAAGAGATCCAATCAAAGCTTTAATCAAGCCAGTCAAGTTCTAGATCATTCCCAGAGTAATCCTGCTTAGCATGTTTCAGCACATTCTGCTTACATGTTCATGTTACTCAAGAGGTAAATAGAAGTAAAATTTGCAAATCAGTTACTCTAGGATCGTGATTATAATAGATTATTCTATTCCTAAGAAGAAAATTGTTAATCAGACCTATAGATCCACCTGCAAAGGTAAGAATCTCTGTTGGAACACACATTTAAGAAAGGAACATATTGATGTAGACATACCAGTGTTGGAAAGCCCTTCCACATCTCTTCCATTTTGTAGAGCCAGGGTTTCTGCACACACAAACAGCGTGACAGCTTCATATCCATACACATACATTCCAAAGGCCCTCACTTCATGTATGAGAGTACTCACATCAATAAGGGCACCCAGGCCAGCAAGGAAAGCAAGAAGGTAAAACGTAAATCTCCAGCTGTAAGAGAACACACAATCGTCTATGCAAATTCTGCAGCATAGAGCAAATGTAGCAAATCAAATAACATGCCAGACCATTTTTAATGTCGCTTTTAAAATAGGTTTAGTTTATATATTATATGCTCACCTAGAATAGTTCAGTTTGGCTAAATGAGAAATTTAGTGTACAGCGCCACCTGCTGCCTTGGAAATGCTTTCACATTTTATTTATCGAGTCAAAGAAACCTTGCATCAAACCTCATATTTTAGGAAAAATGTGTAAAGAAAGTATGTAATATATATTTTTCCTAAAATTGTTTCAAGCATTAAAAAAACATTGATACATTTATACATATTCAAGCAAGAGTAGATGTGCTGCATGCACTTAAACACAGCCAAGAGAGGAATGCTTTTAATTCAGGACACAAGACACTCTCATGCCTGGGCATCAGCTTGTTTGAGTGTGTGAATGCATGTGTAAATGTCTACCTGGCCTCTTTGAACTTTTTGAGCTGATTGGGCCGCTCCTGGTTCCGCCGTCTCCGAAACCACCTCTGGACCTGCTGCTCAGAATAACCTGTTTGTTTACTTAAACTCTCCACCTCACTCTGCAGATACAAAAAAAAGGGTACGACAGAGTAAGACAGAGATGAAAAGAACACGACAGAAATTCAGTATGGGCCTTTAATGCTAGCAGTTTAATGCTAGCAGAACAGCTTCAAAACTAATGTGCCAGTCCAAAATTACCCATAATTGTTCAACTAGGTTGAGCTCTTTGAAGGTCATAGCATATCAATTTTATACTAATCTAATGACTGAGTAAACCTTCATATCCTGTAGATTGTCATCAGTGTATCCTATCAGGACAAATGACATAATCAAGGGTAATCAGTAAAATAACTCTGTGACCCTTCCCTCTGTGGGGACACCTGCACTTCAACAGTTCCAGGAAAAATGTTCCTCAGAACATAAAAGACACCAGATCTTAATACCCTAGGGGTCAATACCTTAGGTGTATGCCACACATGTTCATTGTATTTTTCACACGTGGGAGAGAACAATGACTCATCTCATCTCACTGGTGTTAAACAAACAAACAAAAACAATGGTAAAGAAATGTAGAAAACAATGACATGTCATTTTTGACAGGCATTTTTGTGAATGAGGAACTAATGCAGTGGATCCCTGCTGTAGAGTCCCTCTATATAGCACTGAACGGACTGTTCTCTAACCACATACTGCACATCATACATTGAACAAGCGGTTTTAATGACAGTTTCTAAACCTATTTACTCAAGTCTTTCCCACATCCAAATGCAAGTTTATATTAAATCACCATTCTCATTTAAATAATTATTAGACAGTTGAGCAGTCTTTGGGCCTAAAGTTCCTGCCATTCCTGCCCAAATAACGATCCCCACTAATCATCTGGACCCAAAATCGATCCCATCTTGGCCTGTTCAGCATTGTATTACATGCTGCAAAGCATGGCAGAATGTGAATAGCTTCAATTGTTCATCTGTATTGAAGTATCCAAACTTGCTATGTTTGTCCACCAATTTATTGTAGTCTAAATGATATGGGATAGGAGAAAGAAATAATCAGTATATTAGGTTACATCACACAGCCTTGTTGGTAATCCATCTGGTAGGTTATTCTGTGCAAAAAACAATAAGTTTTATACACACACACACACACACACACACACACACACACACACATAAAATAGAGTTTAAAACTATACAGTATAGAGAAAGAGAGCAAGAGAGTATAAAAACTGTTTATTCCCTGTATTCCCTGAACAAGCACCTCTAAGTAGCACTGAATAGAGAAAACTTCTACCACTTATTCTTCAAATAAGTCCATGTGCAAGCATGTTTTTTCCCTGCATGTTCTTCTCCTGTTAACAGCCGACATCCCTCGTAGCACAGGAGACAGTTATTCAAAACAGCAAAAACACAGCCAAATATCTTAATGTCATTCACATTAGCATAAACAATGTTGCTATATAACTTAACAATCTTTCAGACAAAATTAAAATTTGGCAATAGAGCACCATCCATTTATTTAAACATAAGTAAAAGCTGATTATCAAGACTTTGGTTTTGTTACAGTATTATGACTTGACTTATGTTTGATTTAAACTGTAAACTCCCAGTTTAAACTGCAGGTTAATGGCTGCATTCAACACCTTTAATAACCTAAATTGATCAGCTAAGGAACATGCCCATTCTGGGATGCAGTGGGTGTTAGAACAGGAACACTAAAATGCCCAAGGCAGGGCATAGTCCAAAAACAGGACTGGGAACAAATGATCTACGGTACTTTTCTGACTTTGATCTGGAAGCTTTCCCTATATCTTTACTAATTTTAGTTACATAAAACTGCTTAGACACAAAATATTCTGATCCATTATTCGTGTGCATGCTCAAGGTGATCCTCTTTGTTATTTTTGCACTACAAATAACTGCGGGGTAAATCTACCCTTACCTTAATAAATAGAGCATGTCTTGAAAAGCAAGATACATTTTTAAGTATTAAATGGAAAAAGGATTTGATATCATAACTATTATGATGTTTCTTTGTACACAATGAAAATGCTGTTTCAGCACCTCAAACCTAACACATCTGACTCATTAGCTGGACTACCAGAGAATGTCTAGGGTCAAATATACAGAACTGTGCAGTAAAATTGAGCAGTACCTGTACAGGATGTTTACTTGTGGTGCAGAAGTAAGACTCTAGCGTTGAGTTGGGTGCTGCCCGTACTCGAACCTTCTCTTTCACTCCCATCAGTGAGGCCAACCAAAGTGCCACTGTCCTACAAGCAACATTTCACATTTCACCACGGTCACTCAAAATTAAGAACAACTGTCAGGTAGTTACAAACCAGCTAATATTGCAAGATATTTTGTGCAGTAATTAAAGGGAAAAAAAAAAAAAAAAACTTAAAAAATGCCTAATAAAAATTAAGATTTATAAAAACTACTACAACAGTAATTTCACATTTATAATGATTAATTTTTGCATGCATAAAATGTGTCAATAAAGTCTTTAGTGCCCATTATACATCTACATTATTCCTCTTGCATCTCCAAAAAGCATCACAGACTGCATCTACTTACAGTCAACTATAATTAAAGAACTAATAGAATACATGTATAGACATTTCACTCTGCAACTGCAGGGAAACTCAATTATTTAAAAAAAAAAAGAAATAAGGAGGCCCACATTGTATAGAATTGATTGATGGGCCTTTTAAGTATATAATTTACTTTTTCTAATCCAATGCCATTTAAAATGCTTTTCATCCACTGAATGTGAGTAGGAGGGACCGGGAATTTCAAAAAGCACTTCATCAGTCTTTGTGCATACAAGCCAACTGTTTTGTAGGTGGGACAACACCAAGTAGTGCAGTAAATTAATCTGGCTCAATGTGTGCCACCCATCTTTGAAATTGTACTAAAAACATCTTTTCAGAATCTGTGCAAAGATGGGCCACACTGAAACATATGTACATGATTAGCAGGGGATTGATTACACCTTACAAAATTAGGGTTCTCAGCTAAAAACCTTTTAGATTTTTAAAGTCTCACTTTGGTCTAATGTCTAATTAAAATGGTTTTAATTGTCTCTTACCATATAGCATCCAATATTTTCTCACCCAGCTCACTATCCCACAGAGCTTTTATGTAATGTAATGAAGCAGTTTGTAACATGCAATTTTGTCCATAAATTACTGCCATGAAAGAAAAGTAGGGAGTTATTAGTCCTGAGTTATTAAACTGAGCAAATGTTACTGACCTAAAAAAAAAATTACATCTTTGTGATATGTAAACCAAGACCAAACTACTATAAATAATTTTAAAATCCGATTATTTACAGGCTGTCATATGCTCACAAAAAACATAAAATGTTCAGTATTCTCCACTGACCTCTCAAAGATCTGCCGTACAATGAGAAAGGCAAGTGCAATTGGCAGGGTCACCCAGAGGTCTGAGCCTTTGGCGTAGGTACGACCCTCCCGGTCCTGGATATCAGCCCAGCCCAAACCCACTGGAAACCACAGCCTCTCATTCCAAAACCATTCACTCAATCTGGACACCATATTGCTGCAGAGGATAAGAGAAACACAGATCATCAAAGAATCCACAAGGATGCAGCTCCATATTAAAAGGTATGAACAAAATATAGTTCAGCAAAAAATGCTTTAGAGCAGGGGTGTCGAACTCCAATCCTGGAGGGCCGGAGTTGAGCACATTTTGGTGATTTCCCTCCTTAAACACACCTGCTTCACATTTAGTGGTGAGTGTAGTGAGTGTGTTTCAGGAGGGCAATCATCAAAATTTGCTGGACTCCGGCCCTCCAGGACTAGAGTTCGACACCCCTGCTTTAGTGCATAAAACAAATAAAACCCAGTGGAAGTCAGACAGAATATAATTTATGAAAAACTACCTTTAAGGGGTGCAACAATACTTCAGTTCCAACTTTGGTATGATTTTAGATTAGCCAGTTCCAAAATATTGATTTGTTAAATTTATGCTTCAATGTAATTCAATAGGACTCTTATTCTGAGGACTGGTTCAGCTAAGATAATAAAAAGTTATCCAAAAGCACATTTTAAATGCCCATTACACCCTACCCTTAAAAAAAAAAAAAAAAAGTTTCTAAATGCTAGACTCCGAGATTTAGGAGCGCTTCAGAAAAAAGCCCAGTCATGTATTCATTTGAGCATAGGTGTGTCCACAGCATAAGTTCTTTCTCCATCAGCTCTGATGAGGTACAACCAGGTGTTTAGTTTTGATAACATGAACAGTGGATTTCATAAAACAGTAGACTAAAGAAACTTGGAAAAGATGAAGGACTGTGTCTGGGTGTTTATGCAATATAAACTGATACAAACTAATAAATTGTTAGTAACATTATTTTTAATCAGTCATGTCAGAGCAATTGAACGCTGTTCTTGTGGACATTCGCATACATAGCTTTCCTGCCTGCAGCCATTGGCATGTGAACTTGTGTAGGTGACATGAACTCAATCAGATAAGGATTTGCTTATGCATAAAAGATAACTGTCATACATACTCATGGTAGGTTTTTTGGAAGTAACCATCTCTCTTTCCATACTCTACCCAAAAGTTGTACAGAGTCCCAAAAATAAGTTTATTTGATAATAGTGGACAAAGACTGGACAGCCCTTTTTTAAGCTTTTGAAACTTATGTACAGTGGAGGTATTGTAATATACCTATAGTTAGGATTCTGAGATCACAACTCATTATGATATCAACTCATGGGGCAGCGGTGGCCTAGTGGTTAGGGAGTTGGCCCTGCATCGGAAGATTGTGGGTTCGATTCCCACCCTAGTGGGTTGCCCTGAGGTACCCTTGAGCAAGGTACCGTCCCCATCACTGCTCCCCGGGCGCTTTCAATAGCTGCCCACTGCTGCACGTGTGTGTATGGGTTAAATGCAGAGGTCCAATTTCGTTGTGGTTCATGTGTGCTGTGCCGTGACCTCGCAATGACAAGGGTTGTCACTTTCACTTTTTCACTTTTTTTTCACTTTATAATTATTCATTGTAAAGCTTTAATACTATACTTCACAGACTAGTTTAATTCACAGATAAAAATAAAAGTAACCAGCAGTCTGCAAAACAACCTATTTTATAATGTGTATAACTTATAAAATCTTCAGGAAACAACCCTTATAGAAAGAAATTGCTACAGCAAGTGCTACAGCAGTGAAACAGGTACCTTTACCTTATGAGTAAAAATTAAAGTGACGATTTGTCACTGTGAACAACACAGCAAAGACACACTGAACAATAATGGAATGCTTTATGCATTTAACACATCACACACAGTGCAGGAGTGGGCAGCACCAAAGGAGCAGTGTTGGGGACACTAACTTGCTTAAGGGTACCATAGACCTACTAGTCTGGGATGTAAAGCTACGACCCTCTGATCATGAGGAATAGCTCCTAACCTCTAGGCCACTGCTGGCCTACATTCCACCACTCTTAGAGCAACAACAAAAAAACAAACAGATCTACATAAACCAAGAGTGTCAAACTGGGTTCCTCCCAGGTCACATCCTAAATGATTAGCATTCAGCCCACTTAAACAAACCTGACTTGGCACATCTGCTAGTTGACAAGGTCTTGAGGAGTTCAATTCACCATGATAGACACTCTCTGCAGAATGTGACCAAAAAGTAACTGAGAGTAAACTTGATTTAATTATACCAGTTTATATAACTATATAAACAATTAGCTTGACAATACAGTTACAACTTCAACATCCACGCTTCACACAGATCTGATGCTGAAGCTAATACGTTAATACGATTAATACGATAATTTAAGATGACAATGGTTTTAGTTCCATGTTTACTGAATTGACTAGTGCTGCCAGGTCTTGGTATTGTGTCAATTAATAAAAACATGTTTTGCCATAGTGTGGCAAAAATAGGTTTCCCAGTGTACCTGACCATTAGCTAAAGTCTTCCATCATGAAGTACATTTTAAAAAGAAAACATTGAACTGTTTAATAATGTCTCTGAAATGTCCACCATACCAAGGATCAAGGTTTCATTAGGCATCCATTCACAATAAGCATGATCATGAGGGGCTGACCATAATCATGTTAGTTTTTCCATTCTTATATTGCGATTATAATTCTAATATGGAGATTAGCACAACTCTTAGCCTTAGCTAATGAGTTAAGGTACATGCGCCAAGATCCTTGAAAATTGCCAGGAGATTTCCAACGGCTGAGCAACAACAATAACAAAAATCCTGCATTTATCCTGTTAGCAAAATTAGTGCTTTGTTAGCTACAGGGACATAAATTCTTGTCTGATCTGTCTGTCAAAACATGCTTGCTTACGATCATTATTTGTGCAACCACAATGCAACAATTGTTCTCTAAAACTATACATAAAGAACAAGTATGAAGAAGTCTCTTCAGCAGTAGATTCCTTCCTCAGTCCCTTCTAGCACATCCCAAAGAACAGATAAGCTACACTTTTAGCTGCTTGACAAGTCACAGCAGAAAAAAAATTCACTAGCTGAATCTCTCCTGTGCTTGTGCTGTGAGAGGCACGTATTGAGCCAATGGGCCACCGGCTCCACTAAGGGCCTGCTTTATCAAAGGAGTCATTCTGAGAATTCAGCATGACATCATGGCCACCATCACTGGCTGGCACCTCCTGAATGCTAGCACTGTCACCTGTAGTGATTAGTGGGGCCAACAAGATCCGAGAGAGAGAGAGAGAGAGAGAGAGAGAGAGAGAGAGAGAGAGAGAGAGAGAGACACAATGGAAGTTATCGGAGATGAGTTTAGAAATGGATCTGAAGACCTTGAATGGAAAAACCTAGAAAGTCCAAAACTGAAAGCTTAAAAAATAAATAAATAAATATATAAAAAGAAGACAAGAGCACAGTCTGAAAGAAAGAATCATAACCTGATAAATACATTTAGAAAAGCACATATGCTGAAGTGGTTTAACTCTGAATTTGTTTACAACAGCTACATTCACCAGAAAGGCGTCAAATCATCTAAAGAACAACCATTTTGATTAAAAGGTTTGCATTCCTGCTCATGCTTTTATATATCTAATCCTAATCCTTTCTTAAAAATAGCAGATGCAAAAGCCAAAGCCTTAATCTATATAGAATTTGCTGACAATCCCTGCTCTTAAATTCTTTATTTAATAAAAACATAGCATTAGAAATTAAGTAATTTTTCTATGAGATCTCTAAAGCTAAATGAATTGTAGTGTGTGGAACTTTATTCGCAATGGTGAAAGAGATTTTAAGAGCAGGCATGTGGACTTTGACCGTTCTAACGAAAGCCTTGCTGCCAATGTCTGCTCTTGTTTGTGCAAAATCAGCCTTCTGAAGGGGTTTAGGTAACAAAAGCCAAAGCTGACCTGGGAGCTGTTTCTACCCTTACACTACAACTGATGAACAACTGATATTCTGTACATAATTACTCATGTATATGTTTAGTGAGGTTTTAAGAGGGTAAATAATATTCTACGATATTACAATTTTAAAATGTATGCAATATTGCAATGACAATGACACACTGTATAGACAAATGAGATCACATTAACAGATCCGTCCACACTTCCATAAAGCACACCTTTAATCAGGCAATTTCCCTGAACTTTGCCTCAGGAAAAAGCACATGACACTGAACCACAGGATATCCACTTTCGAGCTACAGTACTGTGTCCACTTGGACTTCCCTTACCTAAAATGCAAGTGCTATAACATGCACAATTTTATACCCAAGATCTCAGACTCATCCAGCACACTTATTCTGAAGCCTGCCCATGAAGCCAGACAAAGAACGCCACTACAACATAATGCTGACCAAACCAATCCAAGCGCTCACGTCACTTAAATATGTACAGTTTTGTATAGTCTTCATTTAGCAGCCTTCAACGTAAACCACTCTCATAACAGAATGACTGTTATGAAATAATTGCCCATTTATAGTAAAGACTCCAGTTTAGTGAAAACCTAAGAGACTAAGACAACAACTTGTCCCCCACTGTTGATAATGGGTGTTTTCTAAAGGGTACAATACATGCATCTTTTACAGAACAACTATTCAAAATAGTTTTGCTAAATGATTTTCAAAGTCAGATTTACCCAATTTTCTCCTCATGACAAAAGCTTTATCTGCTTGATGGTTGGTGTCAAAAATGTAATTTTGACTGGAGCTGTAAGGTTAATGTAGCTAAAAAGTAACACAATCTAATTTGCCACAGGTTAGTAAACTCTGTCTGCATCACACATTTGCCTACAACCACACTGACTAGTTAAACAATCTCAGAGTTAGAGTTATGAATAATTGTCAGCTCATGTATCATCTAAAAAAATGTTTACAAAGTTATGGAATAAATTAGACCTGGAAAAAATTGTCCAGTTGCTATATGTTTATCGGTATGATGCTTGCTCTTTAAATGTGATTATTTTCTTTAATCTTTTATGCCCAACCCAGGCTCTTTCTTTTTTACCTCCGTTCTGGACTTGAACTCGGAAGCATTTTCAGAATTTAATGTGCAATGCAAGTGAAACTAAACAATGTTAGGACCAGATCAAACCAGATCATTACAGAAAGAGACAACTACACAAGTATCTGCAAGCCTTTTATGATCCAGGTTGTTTGATAGGAGTGGGAAGTATAAAGCAAAAAGCCTCCTGCCGAGTCCTGCCCAGGCAACTGCTCCTGTCCTAAAGAAGGAAAGGACTATAATGAAAAGTGGTGGTCAATATTCTGGAGCGAATTGGCAGCACTTCAGCAGTTTCCAGTAATAGAACTTGGTGAACTTGGGCGTACTTCTCTTATCCTGCACATATTTCTGAATCAGACAATGTTAGCGCCACCGTCAATGACAATAACCTGGGGATATGAGCCTGGATGTGATCCCTTAACGAGAGCATCTAAGTGCAGCCATGGAAAAAAAAAAAAAGAAAAGTGGGTGGACGTATTTGGGTATGGGCAGCACCTCAAAATGAACAATGTGCTAATGAATCAATGGTACTTATGTAGTGTATTGTGCATGATAAGAACACATAGATACCAATGTTTTTATTTAGGATTTAAACAAATGTTCAATGCACAGTCATGTGTTTGATTAATTTACTCTGTGGACGAACAAGATTTACAAGAATATAAAAACAAAGGTTTTTAACATGTCTGAAACCCTAAAGGCTACTTTTCTGCATCAAATACATGGTGTTAGTGGTTTTTGAGAGCTGTAAACATTGAAGCAATAGCTCCATTATTGGCATAATCCCTCCAGATATTCATCCCTCTCAGGCCTATATCAGGTGACAAAAAAAATTGGTAGTTAATGTTCTTCTCCAACGCATCAAGAAGAAGGAGAAAAAAAGATGTTGATGCTACACTGCTAACCATTCCTAGCCTGGTTGGCTTCATGTGTACATGAAACCTAGCCAGTGAGAAGAAATGAAAATGGCTAAAATTGAGGTAAAAATTGGGTAAAAAAAAGTTTATAAACCTACTACACTGTAACATTATGATCATTAAACATAATTATACATTGCATGTTTATCTAATATCACTTACATGATTTTACTGTTTACTGAGCAACCTAATTAAGCATCACTCTAGGTCATCTCTGCAACTGCCCATATTTTCTAGGTTCTGTGGAGAGTTTTGCAGCCTCTTTGAAAACAATGATAGAATTGATGTTGGGTGATGAAAAGATTTTGAATCTTATCGGATTAAAATGTCTCTGTTGATCAAAACTTGACATCTCATTAAACTAACAGCACAGAAGCTTTTCAAAACCATAGAGGATACATGTGATGAAATGTACAAGGCACTCAGAGGAGACAATCAAAACAACATTAAAATTGAGAAGTGAAGATTGCATGATTTTTAAAATTAAAGCAAGATGTAAAGTGATTTTCTGGGTGATAAAAGAAAAGAAGCTTTAATAGAAAGCATTAGCAGAAGGTTCTCCTTCCCTAACCACACATGAGAGGAATTAGCACAGCCCTTTACTCATAACAGCACAACCCACAAGGCAGCTAAGTGTCCAAATCAAGAGAAAGAGATTGGGGGTGTAAACTTGGAGTCAGCACAGCCACCTATACCCTGGAGTAATTTTGTTCTCATTTTACCATTTTTATTGTTATTTTCACATTTATATAGGTAAATAATTGTTTAAATGGAAGAGAAATAAGGTTTTGGAGTAAAAAAATATTGATCAGACTGGGTATTAATAAAGTGAAAGTAAAATAAACAATGTTTCCATAGATTTTATTTCTAACACTAGGTGCTTGCAGACTTATTTCTTCATTAGAGCTTAGCAACCTTGATGTGTTTTTAATCCACCCCCAACTAGGCTGAAGTTTCAGATTAAACTGATCTCAGAACAAACTCTTCTGAAACATATTTATGATAACCATCAGAACCCACAAAAGATATCCACTCTGGGATTTTAAAATGCTATTAACTTTGAGTAGACTAGTTAACTCTATCATACGATGTTTATAATTCAGCAATCTACCAATATTTTGAGGAAGTAATTATTTCTTTATTAACCATTAGGCATACAAATACTAGAGCTTTTTTTGGGATTCCTTTACATATGACAACATTTAACAGTAATTTATATGAGAAGGACTGAAGAATGGACTATTCATTTTTTTAAAGTAGTAAAAGAAAAACAATGTTCTTATAAAAATGTGTTGCTAAGCTATAAATCAGTATAGTGCTCTTATAGCTTAAGTATTGATTTAACGAGCAAAACTATGTATTCCTTTTTTTAAAGCCTGAGCACTTCTTTAAAAGAAGTGAGCAAGAGGTTTTAAAACAAAGTGTTCACACAAAGGGAAATGGCAAAATACCAGTTAATTTGTTTTGGCTACTCTTCACTTTGTTTGAGTTTTCTCAGTGTAACTCAGGGGCTTAGTTTAAAGCAGAAAACACTGAGAAGATCAGTAAGACTGTTTCATATAAAAGCTGCCAAGCCATCCCAATACTAAACAATGTGGTGACCATACTTTAAACCTTCATTCAGTCAACCAGCTAAAACAACAAGAAACACTAGCGATAACATATCTATTGAGCATACTTTTTAAGCATGTATTTGTTGTCTGTGTGTGCAGCAATGCTGTTACTCTCTACATCTGACCTAATCATCTGGTCAGAGCATGCCTTTACAATAACCTTCCCATTCCAGTGTGACGATCGTACACTGATTGATTCAATGAGAATGAATGTTTTTATTATTGATTTTTTAAAATCCAAGCTTTGTTCTCTTACACCCATGCAAACTGACAGTTCAAATAAATATTAACACAAGCAATAACTAAAGCAAGTACTGTCGTGAATGAATACCAGAAATGAGAACAATACTTTAGCTTCAAATGGTTATACTCATCCATTAACATATTTCATAAATCATACAGTTAAACCTGCAATGATCTGCATAGAAAGGCACTGAACCAGCCAAGGTTAAAATGATTCCGTTTTACTGAGGTTTATTTCCTATGAACCTGGCAACCCTGTATAGAACCCTGTATGAAACCTTCAGTACCCAGTGAGTAGAGATGGTGGGACTTACATTTACTCACTTACGAGTACAAGTTAGTAAAAATTCGTGGATTTGTAGTTTTATGAACGTTTTAAATCGACAAAACTGCTCGCGGAAGGGTCAACCTCACACGTCGGAACTAAAAACTTTTTTGTACTGTTTCCCTTTTGGTTCCGCCCACACCTCTGGTGCCTTTTAAATTTAAGATGAATGTTCAAAGGAATTAAACAGACGACTGTCCCCAAAACCCACAACGCTATACTTCACACACCGCGCCAGATGTATTAGCGTACTATGTTTATACACTTTTGGTGTGGAAGTGTTCAGTTTGGGATGCAGCCGATGGAGCAGCGCTAACGACGGTTTCTAAAACAGGCCTGAACTCAAACCTCACACCATAAACGACACGGCGCAGCAACTGCTATTAAACACGCGAACATGTGCAGCGAAGAAAGAGTTAAAGAAAGGAATGGTCGTTATCACAACTGCACTACTCCGGCGGACTAATAACGGTACTCACTTCCGTAAGGTGTTTCCGCAGGGAGGAGGAGAGCTCGTGATTCAGAGAGGGGGGAAATGTGGAGCTGCTGCAAAACACACACTCACTCACTCACAAACACACACTAATCCAAAGCCACCATTAAAAGTAATCCAGGAGCTGCCCAGGCGACGCAGCCAGGACTTCATGTCTCCTCGGAGGTCCGGATGGAAGATTAAAGGAGACTCGGGCCGTTGGAGCTGCCCCACCACACTCCCTCTCATTCAGCGCTCCAGCTGCACTTCTGTACCTTTCCTCAGAAAACAGAACGCCCAGCGTGTGTCCGTCAATTCCGTAGGTGGAAGGGTGCCAGGTTTTTCTTTTTTTAGTTTTTTTATCTACTTGTAAAAGAATTGAGATGTGAAAACAGCCGTCCCATGGTGGGACCGAGCACCACACTGCAGATGAAAGAGGCGGGAGTGGCCAGGCCGATAAGGCGTGGTGTTTCACCGGCGGGGGCGGGGCGTGAATGAAAGATGACGTTTTACGGCGCGTGAGAGGAAGCGTCATTGCCCTTCAAGCTTCTTTCGGCCGCTCGGCACTGAGGTTACCGCAGCAACTTTCCATTTCTTCGGTCTTTGCACCTTCCTCCAACCAGACCTGCATTGTATCTCTCACCACATCCATAAATCTCCCCTTGGTCTTCCTCTTTTCCACTTGCCAGGCAGCTCCATCCTATGCATCCTTCTTCCAAGATAATCCTTGTCTCCTCTTGTCTCCTCATTGAACCTAAACCAGTGTAATCTTACTCTCTAACTTCATCTCTAATCATCCTAATCATTCCACGGTTCTCTCTTTTTTGTTTCACACTCATGTATTCTGTCTTTGTCCTACTCACTTTCATATCTCCATCTCTCCAGGATCTCAAGCTATCTACTCTTGCTGCACAGATCTCAAGATCATCAGCAAACATCTGAAACAACCAGTTGTGAGTGCCAACAGAAATGACTCGCATTGATCCTTGAAATCTACCTCTAATTTAAATGCATCCATCATCTACTGCAGACATCACCACTGACACACTGCCCTCCTGACATTCTTGATCACTCTGACATACTTCTCTGTCACTTCCTGTCTTCCTCATACAAAACCACAACTCCCCTCTAGGCACCCTTTCATATGCTTTCTCCAAGTCCTGAGCGATACTGTCCTTTTACTATTCTATGAGCATCCTCAGACCAGAAGCTTGTTGCATCTGTAGGGTTTTTAATTAAACCATAATGTTTTTAATTGTAATGTGTATTATAGTGTGACCACACTGGAAGGCGTTCCAAGGCAATAGGGTGAGTTATAAGTCTTGAGAAACAGGTTGTTGTTGTTACCTGGTCGAGGCCAGCTTGTGTGTGTGTTAGAAGGCCTGGCCGCAATAAAGAACCTGAAATTACATTTTACTCCTCACAATCTGCTTCTCCCAGAATATTACATAAGTGGCGCTGAGGAATTAAAAGTCGTGAGTTGGAGGAAATAAGTAAAAAAGGCGCTGATTGAAAATGTGAAGTTACCAAACAGACACTTCGTGAAGTAAATGGGATAATATTAGAAAAAATGTCATATTTGGTAGAGGACGGTCGATCTTTGATAATTAACCACGGTTATGGGATGAATATCTTCGAAATCTTTCGAATATTTTCCAGGCAAATGGAATTGAGAGCTGATAAAGAAAGCGGCCTTGTTAAGTGCGAGTTGGAGCATGCACATATAGTCTGTTAAGAAGTTTGCTCTGCCCTGCAAATCCAGGTGACAAATCCTATGATGAACTGGTGACTGTTCTAAAGACGCATTACAATCCTAAGCCAGAGTGAGAGAAATGGGTGCAAAGATTTAGAATTTAATTCACGCTGCGGAAGATACGTGACCGCGGTTGCTGATTCGTGGCAGAATTGAAAAAGTTAGCGCCAACACTGCGGTCTGGGGCTACACTGCTGCACAAATGCTGGGGACAGACCTCAGTCTGTGGAGTTAATGACTGACCAGATGCGAAGAGCGACTGTATTGGTAGTCAACATTTGAGGAAACACTAATCTAGGAAATGTGGAATCATAAATAAAAATGTGAGAAGATTTGCAGGATTGTTAATGGAGGAGGCGGGAAAACCATGAAGTCATTTAAAGGATCAACAGCAGTTAAACAGGTATATTCAGCTGACAAAAGGGACGACAAAAGAGAGACACAGTGTTTCAGATGTAAGGACAACATGCAGCGGAGGAATGTAAGTTTCTGAATGAGCTTTGCCATAAATGTAGGCGGGGACACATAAGCGAGCTGCAGGACAAACAGCTGCTGGAGGCCAAAGGCCCATTCAAGGACAAAAGGAAAAGAAAAGAGAAAGGTAGGAGGACATCTCTGTTTAGAGAGGAGGAAATCTTGAGGAGTGAGGACACAGGAGATATTAACACAATATACAGTGTCTAAGTCCAACCAAAGTGGCTCTATTCGCAGAAGGTGAAGAAGGTAAATGGCATGGAAGTAGGTCAAAGTCGACATTTAATGGTGTAAATTATCAGCAGAACAATATTCAAAAGCTGTGTGAGCTCAGACATGCGAGGTGGACACCTTTTGCGTTGAACTAAAGACTTGCTGCCAAGAAAGAAAAGATGGAAGTTGTGATCTGTACAGTAACAGTGGATATTCAGAATGTAAAAAAGGCAGATGACAATGCGTTGTGGTAGATGGAGGAATTCTTGTTGGAATGAGAAGCTGGCTAAAAAGAATTGGGCTGTTACCACAGTGTGAACCATAGCTGAAGTGGCCTGGGAAGTTGTTAGGAGTGCTGGACAGACATCCAGGTGTTTAAGAAAAGCTGGGACAACAAGGCACCACAGCTAAATTCATGTCAACCCCAAGGCCCAACCGATTCTATAGCTGAGCAGAATGCAGTTTGCTGTCAAGCCTTGGTGGAGGCTGAGCTCCAAGACTAGTTGAGGAGAAAATCATTGAACCAGTACAGTTTGCAGGTGGGCGCCCCATGGTGCCTGTTGAAACCAGATAGCTCCATTGGATTTGCGGAGTGCAAACTCACAGTGAATAGAGCATCCAGCGTGGGAACAATATCTCGCCACCAAAGAATTGGAAGATTTGTTAGCTCTGGTTAGCTGGAGGCCAGAAATTTTCAAACTGGACATGAGCCATGTATCAGCAAATTGTGCTGGATAGGAGGTGCCAAATATGTCACTGTTAACACACACAAGGGTTGTTCACGTACAGTAGACTGCCTTTTGGGTATCAGTGCCATTTTCAACGCACCATGGAGAATTCTCCAAAACATGAGGCATGTCACAGTGTACCTGGATGACATTAGTCACGGGCAAATGATGAGAGCATACGAAGAATCTGGAGGAGGTTCTGAGGAGACTAAAACAAGTGGATTAAAGATTAAAAGGAGCAATCATGAATTCCTGGGAAGAGGTAGTATTTCTAGGACACAGAGATCAGTGCTACGGTGCGGCGATTGGCGGATAAGTGAAGGCGATTCAAGAAGCACACTCCACAGACAGTGAGCAGACAAGAGCTTATTTGAGACTACTGAATTAGTACCACAAGTTTCTGCCTGGTCTGTCCACCGTGCTGGCCCATTGCCTGAGTTGTTGAGAGAGAAGCAAAGTGGATGTGGGGCGAGAGCAGGAAGAGCTTTTAGGAGAGTCAAAGAATACTTCTTCAGTCATCTGCTTTATTAGTGCACTACGATCCCTACCAAACCCCTTATTTTTGACTTGTGAGTGCTTCCCCCATCCCAGGGGTAGGTGCTGTGCTGTCACACAGGATGGAAGATGGGACGAACAGACCGATGGGATTTGTATCCACGAACATTAAATGCAGCGAAGAATTATTCTCAACTGGATAAGGAGGATCAACAATGTTTTGAGGTTGAAGAAGGAAATTCCCATACGTATGTGTTTGGCGATGTTGCCATTGTGACGATCACAAGCCTCTTATTACTGTTCAAGTGGGTTCAGAGGAAGGTACCACAGATGGCTTCTCCGCGTGTTCAGATCAGGCAAGTGAGCCTGGAGTGTGTAGTACACTCAGCTAGCATTGCTCGAGCAGTGGTGAACATCCAAAATGCGGATGGACTGAGCGACTGCGGCTGTTAGAAAAAATTGGAGACACCAGCTGGAGGAGGAGAGAGTGTGCACAGTCAAAGAAGCAGAACAAGTGGAAAAATGGACAGTTAAAGATCCTGTGTTGGCACGAGTAAAAGAGTATGTGCTTAGAGGATGGCTAAGAGATTGGAAGATCCAGCTTTTGAGGTATATTTAAAAAACAGGATGAACTCAGTGTCAGGGAGGCTGTCATGGTAATGGGGTGGCGTTGGTGATTCCCCCTCAGAGGCGGGCAGCCATACTCAGACAGTTACACAGCGGACATCAGGCGCCAGAATGAAGGGGTTGGCACGGGCTATGTGTGGTGGCCCCAAATGGATGTTGCTTTGGAAGGGAGTGGTAAGCGTGCCCAGTGTCAGAGCAGAAAGCCAACCCTCATATGCACCCTTACACCTTGGGAGATTCCAAAGCTGCCATGAGAGGATCCATGTGTGTGATTATGCAGAGACCTGGCAAGGAAAAATGTTCTTGATCTGGTGGATGCATACTCCGTGGATAGAGGCACTTCATTTGAATAATTTTCATCTGCTGTTACCATCAGTGTGAGACAAGGGTTTCAAGTGCATAGTTTTACCAGAGATAGTCGTGTCAGACAGCGGCAGTTGTTTCTGGTGGGAGTTTCAGGAGTTCATGAACCGAGGAAATGGCATCAAGCACATCACCCACTGACACCATACCATGCCGCTTGAATGGACTGGCTGAAAGGGTGATTGCAAACATTCAAAGCCTGATGAAAAAGATACAGGAGATTCCATTGAGGTCAGGATAGCAGAGCATTGTTCAGTTATCGGAGTACACCGCAGTCCCACTACTGGTAAATCTTGGCAGAGTTGTTGTGTGAATTCACAAACTGAGGTCTACTCTGGATCCTCATTCTTGACTTCAGAGTCAAGTGGAAGACAAGCAGGCTAAATAAAGTGGTATCATGACAATATACCAAAGAGAGACATCGTGGGTGTGGTGAAAGATTATTATGCAAGAACTTCCAGTTCAGGGACCTACCTGGATTTCAGGGACAGTACAGAAGAAAATTGGAGGCCTCTATTTGTATACCATCGCACTGGGTAGTAGCAGAGTGGTCGCTTGACATTGATCAGGTGAGAAGCGATGGGTGTTATCTGCGGCAGGAACAACTGAAAGGTTGAGTCTTCATACGGAATTTGATGGGTTGCCATTGTCTAAATCCGTTAGTCCTGTTCCGTCAGGAGATAGTGTGGGACAACCAACAAAGTGGAACCATAACAAGAGTGCAGTGTCAGAGACTTAGGGCAGAGGAGCAGCCTGAGCTCCAGGAAGTCGAGGACAAGAGAAGTTGCCCGAGATTGCGAAAGATTTTCGCGTGTAGATTGTGGTGGTTCCCCAGCTACAGGGCAAGATCGTCCTGGAACTTACTGGGATGGAGGCCAGTCTGCCAGAAATCCGCTTGGCTGAGTGATAAAGAATTTTTTGTTGTAATGAAAAAAAAATTGTTAAGGTTTGACATATGCTGTTGACATATTTGAAGACGTTGTTATAAAGTAGTGTTAACAGGGGGAAGGGGATGTAGTAATGTATTATAGTGTGACCACTGGAGGCGTTCCAAGGCAGCGGGTGAATTACTCAGGTCTTGGAAAACAGTTGTTGTTGTTACCTGGTGGCCCAGCTGTGTGTGTGTTCAGAAGACCCCTGTACAATAAAGAACCACAGAAGTACATTCCTCTGCCTCCACAATCCTGCTTCCTCAGAGAATATTTTAATCCTCACCTGTTTTGTAACCTAGCTTCCACTTCTTCTAAAATGTAATCTGTCACTGATCAACAATACTTCTATAGTTCTACATCTCTGCATCTCTGTATTCATGTATGTCAATATCAGTACGCCCGTCCTCTGTCTGAAACAACTGGTATAGGTTTTTGTTTGTTTTTTGGTTTTCTCTGGTATTAACTATATATTAAACATACACACCATCTTTTTATCTTTGCCTCTTTCTCTGCACTGTGTCTCATCTCCTTGTAATTGTGTATTTTCTTCGTATCTCCTGACTATCCCACTTTATTGTAGCCTCTTTATCTGAATATTTATACTGAGGCTTATCCTCTGAAAACACTGGTTTTCTTTATTCTCTGTTCTATTGTCAAGATGTCACACCTAGTTTAGCCTTTAAATTTCTAGATATACTTTTGTCAGACTTTTGTTTTGTCTTCAGGTGTGTCTGTATGTACATGAGAATATATATATTTATTTATGGATAAATGATTGTGTGTGGATTTCTCTTTCATAAATCATAAATATATTAATAGTTAAATATATTAAGTAAATATTCTGAATATGAATTAAATGGGTTTTCCAGGAAATGGGTTTCATTCAGATTATTTAATTATTTAAGTTAGAAATATTCATTCTTTAAAGTGGAAGATTAACATACTTCTCATCCTTTTTATAAAGAATTTGCCAGTTATCTTAGATCATTAAAATATATATGATTTAAACAATAACATCTCTTTTTTGATACCACATTAAGTTAAAGCTCAACTTGACCAGTCAGATGCTGCAGGTGAATTTGTTGTGTAAAAGAAAAATCCTTTTAATTCAAATAGTCATTAATGGTAAAAGAAAAGAGCACACCTCCTGTGATATTTATTCATTTTCTACACAGAGGAACAATATACTTTGAAATAATAAATGGATTAATCAAGTCAAGTTTTCATAAGGATGCAGTCAAAGTGCAAAACCAATTTTGCAAACAGGTGCTGATAATTTATCCAATGTCACATGTGTAGAGTTGAAGTACAGTGTGTTTACAGAACAACCTACCAGCTGAGTTCCTTCAAAAACTGTGTGCAAGTGTACCTAGAAGAACTGATGCTGTTTTGAAGGCAAATATTGATTTAATTTAGATTCTCTTTTGTTCATTCAGTGCATTTTGTTGATTGATGAAAATAAATGATTAACACTTCCATTTTTGTAAGCATTTTGTTTACAGCATTTTTTCACACCTGCCTAAAACCTTTGCACAGTACTGTATAATATTTTATATATATATATATATATATATATATATATATATATATATATATACTCTCTATCATTCTCCTTCGCCACCTTGCTGCGTGGTGGAGGTTTCTTGTCCAATGATCCTAGAACAATGTTGTGGGGGCTTATGCCCCTGGTAGAAACACCAAGACAAACAGGTCCTAGGTGAGAAGAACAAAAGAAGTAGTTCGAACCTCTTATGACGAGAATGATCCTTGGATGACGCTTTCCCTCGCCCGGACGTGGGTCACTGGGGCCTCCCTCTGGAGCCAGGCCTGGAGGTGGGGCCCGATGGCGAGCGCCTGGTGGTCGGGCCTTCACCCATGGGGCCCCCTTCCCATGGGCTCACCACCTGTGGGAGGCTTCAAAGGGTCGGGGGTGTGAGCTGGGCGGTGGCGGATGGGGCGCCCCGCGGTCAGTCCTTGGCTGCAAGCTGGCTCTAGGGACGTGGAATGTCTGCGTCTCTGGTGGGAAGGAGCCTGACCAGTGCGCGGCGTTGAGAAGTTCGGCTAGATATAGTTGGACTAACCCCGACACACAGCTTGGACTCTGGAACCAGTCTCCTTGAGAGGTGCTGGACTCTCTTCTACTCTGGAGTTGCCACCGATGAGAGGCGCCGAGCAGGTGTGGGCATACTTATTGCCCCCCGGCTCAGAATGAGTACATTGAGTTTACCCGGTGGATGAGGGTGGCCGCCCTCGCCGGGTTGGGAGCGGGTCCTTAGTGTTGTCTCTTATATGCGCCAAACAGCAGTCTGGACTACCCACCCTTTCTGGGGTCTGGAGGGGCTAGGCGTCCTGGGGACTCCATGATTCTGCTGGGGGACTTCAATGCTCACGTGGGTAATAAAAGTGACACCTGGAAGGCCGTTATTGGGAGGAATGGCCCCCCCCGATCTGAACCAGAGCGGTGTTTTGTTAGTGGACTTTTGTGCTCGTCCGCGGATTGTCCTGCGAACACCATGTTCAGGCATAAGGATGTCCCACATGTGCACCTGGCACCAGGACACCCTAGGCCGCAGTTCAATGATCGACTTTGTGGTCGTGTCGTCGGACTTGCGGTCACATGTCTTGGACACTTTCCGGGTGAAGAGGGAGCGGGCTGTCAACGACCATCACCTGGTGGTGAGTTGGCTTACGTTGGTGGGGAGGATGCCGGTCAGGCTGGTGGGCCCAAACATGTTGTGAGTCTGCCGGGAGCATCGGCAGTCTGTGAGGGCTGCTTCAGCTCCCACCTCGGCAAAGCTTTAACCCACGTCCGGGAGATGGGGACGTGAGTCAATGGATTATGTTCCGCGCTACATTGTCGAGGCTGCCGGGCGCTGTGGCCGTGGGTGGTCGGTGCCTGTCGCGGTGGCAACCGAGGAACCGTTGGTGGACACCGGCGGTGAGGGATACCATCAAGCTGAAGGAGGGTGTAGTGGCCAGTGGGGCTCCCATTTTCCAGGATTCCAGGAGGAGCAGTGTGGTTTTCGATCCAGGTGTGGAACGATGGACCAGCTCTACACCCTTAACAGGGTCCCGGAGGGTGCATGGGAGTTTGCCCAACCAGTCTACATGTGCTTTGTGGCATTCGACCGTGTCCCTCGGGGAGTCCCTGTGGGGGGTACTCCGGGAGTATGGGGTATTGGATTTGCTGTTAAGAGGGCCTGCTGCCTGGCAGTGTCAGAGCTTGAGTCCGCATTGCCCCGGCGATAGTCGGGCCTGTTCCCGGCGAGAGTTGGACTCGCCAGGGACTGCCATTGTCACCCGATCCACTGTTCATAACTTTTATGGACAGGATTTCTAGGTGCAACCAGAGGCGTTGAGGGTCAGTTTAGTGGGCTCAGGATTGGGTCACTGCTTTTTGCAGATGATGTTGTCCTGTTGGCCTCATCAGGCAGTGACCTTCAGCCCTCACTGGATCGGTTCGCAGCCGAGTGTGGGTCGGCTGGGATGAATCAGCACCTCGTCTGAGACCATGGTCCTCAGTCAGAAAAAGGGTGGAGTGCCCTCTCAGGGTTGGGGTGAGATCCTGCCCCAAGTAGAGGAGTTTAAGTATCTTGGGATGGTGTTGTTCCCGGTGAGGGTAGAATGGGGCCGGGAGGTCGAGCAGAGCGGTCGGGGCAGCGTTCGCAGTGATGCGGGCTCTGCATCGGTCCGTCATGGTGAAGAGGGAGCTGAGCCAAAGGCAAAGCTCTCAATTTACCGGTCGATACGTCCCCACCCTCACCTATGGTCACCTTGACTGTGGAGTAGTGACCGAAAGAAACGAATCATGATACAAGCGGCAAAAAATGAGTTTCCTCCGCCCAGGGTGTCTGGGCTCTCCCTTAGGGATAGGGTGAAAGCTCAGTCATCGGGAGGCTCAAATGGAAACCGCTGCTCCCCTCTGTCGAGAGAGGCCAGATGAGGTAGCTCAGAGACGTCTGATTAGAGATACCCCCTGGGCCAGCCTCCTGATGGGGTGTTCGAGACGCGCTGGAAAGACTATGTCTCTCGGCTGGCCTGAGGGCGCGGGATCAGCCGGAGGCTAGAAGAAGTGGCCGGAGAGAGGGAAGTCTGGGCATCCCTGCTGGAGCTGCTGCTGCTGCTCTCTATATATATATATATACACACGCACACACACACAAACATACATACATACAATATCTCAGAAAAGTGAGTACACCCCTCACTTTTTTGTAAATAATTTATTATATATTTTCATGGGACAACACCAGAGATAACATGATGCAGTGTAAAGTGGTCAGTGTGCAGCTTGTATTACAGTGTAAATTCGTTGCCATCAAAATGACTCAACACACAGCCATTAATGTCTAAACCACTGGCAAGAAAGGTTAGTGCACCTCTAAGTGAAAAATTTCACATGGTGCCCAAAGTGTCAATGTTTTATTGGCCACCATTATTTTCGACACTGCCTTAACTCTCTCTGGCATGGAGTTCACTAAACCCCAGGTTGCCACTGGAATCCTCTTCAACTCCTCCATGATGACATCACAGAGCTGGTGGATGTTAGAGACCTTGTGCTCCTCCATCTTCTGTTTGAGGATGCCCCACAGATACTCAATAGGGTTTTGGACTGGAGACATGCTTGGCCATTCCAGCACCTTTACCCTCAGTTTCTTTAGCGAGGCAGTGGTCGTCATGGAGGTGTGTTTGGGGTCGTTATCATGTTGAAAAACTGCCCTGTGCCCCAGTTTCCCGAAGGAGGGGATCATGCTCTTCTTCAGTATGTCACAGTACATGTTGGCATTCATGGTTCCCTCAATGAACTGTAGCTCCTCAGTGCCGGAAGGATTCATGCAGCCACAGCTGCTCAGCCACAACCCACAAATGCCATGACACTCACCACCATGTGACTGTAGGCAAGACACAATTGTCTTTGTCACTCCTCTTCTGGTTGCTGCCACACACGCGACAACATTTTGAGACAAATAAGTTCATCTTGGTCTCATCCAGACCACAGGACATAGTTCCAGTGATCTTGCTTTTTCTTGGAAGTAAACTGTTTAGGCTTTCTTGTGCATCATTTTGAGCAGAGAGCTTCCCTTCTGGGGCGACAGCCATGCAGGACATTCCCAGTGCAGTGTGCAGTGTGTGGTCTGAGCATGATAGGCTGAACCCCACCTTCAACCTCTTTGAAGGGTGATCATCTTTCCCCAATTATTGTTATTGATAAAGGCTTTCTTTTAGCTACATAGCTGTTAGTGCAACTTAGATCTTTTGCATTATGCATGTAGAAATACTTATAATTTCACTATTAGCATAGCTGTGAGTTGTACCATTTTATAAACAATATAATTTCACAAGTTTGATCTCTAATCAGGATATTCTGATCTTTTACAGAGTACAAGTGAAGACAAAAATCTTTTGAAATAATTTATGAACCAAATAGAGGAGGCTTTTTTCTTCAGTGGGGAAATTACTGATGTAGCTGGAAAAGAGGTTTAATTAAATATTCAGCCCTAGCAATGGTAAGCTATAAACTGAACTATAACTATATAAACAATATTTTTATATAATTATATATATATATATATATATATATATATATATATATATATATATAAACTATAAACGGAAGGAGGTCATATACATGCATATGCATATTCACGCATAAGACTCTTAATCTCAGGGTTGTGAGTTCGAGGCCCACGTTGGGTGCTCTCTGTATAGTGGGCAGTGGTGGCCTAGTGGTTAGGGAGTTGCCCTGGATCAGAAGATTGTGGGTTCGATTGCCTCACCAGTAATGACAAACTGCCACCTTCACTTCACAAAAAAATCTGAAGAAACAGATGTCCCAGTAATTCCTAAGTTTGGTCCTAGAAAGCCCAGCACATTGCTGTGTGTTCTCACATCTTCCACAACCACTACAGGCCAGAAAAGATGTATTAAATGTGCTGATTAGCATCAAGAAGAATTTAGAGCATGGAAAAGAGTAACACATTCAGAGCCTTCAAGAACATAGTTGGGAACCATATTGCTTACAAATGTAGTGTATCAAAGAAAGCATTTCCAATTAAACAAGCTGGTTTAGAACTATTCTCATAACCCTTTGCAAAAAAAGAGATCACACAAGATATAGCCTATATAAAGCTGTAACATGATGGCTTAATTCTAGATTTCTTAATCTTAATTCATTCTAAAATTTCTGAACCCAAGCCAGAAATGAATATGGAACCAGAAATACCTCTGAAAACATGAGTAAGATGCATGATACTGTTCCAACAGCACAAACTATTTCCTTTCATGAGCATAGCATTAAGATCTCTTGCCAACCCAGCCACTCGAGATATACAAGCCAGAGTATTTTTTGTGCCAGTTTCAAGCCCGGATAAATGAGGAGAGCTATACGTCAGGAACGGCATCTGGTATAAAACTTCTGCCAAATCAATATGTGAACAACAAAACTGACTTCCCTAACAGATCGGTTGAGGCTCGGGTTAATGACCGCCACCAGTGCTGTTAGCCAACAGGTGGAAATTGGGCTTCTGTTGGCCAAAGCTGAAGAGGAGGAGGAAGGCATGTCCAGAGGCAGGAGGAGAGAAGGAAGTGGAGGAGAGTGGAAGTGAAGGTAGGAACTTTGATTGTTGGCAGCATGACTGGTAAAGTGTTTATTAGCTGAAAGTATTAGCTGACATGATGGAGAGAAGGAAGATTGATATTTAATTTTTACAAAAGACTAGATGGAAGGGCAATAAGGCTAGGTGTGTTAGGGTTTAAACTGATTTACCATGGTGTGGATAGAAGGAGAAATGGGATGGTATTATCCTGAAGGAAGAGTATGTAAAGAGTGTTTTGAGGTGAAGAGAGTGTCAGATAAAATTATGAGTTTGATGTTGAAAGTGTTACAAAGAATGTTGTTAGTGCTTATGCCCCACAAATTGGTTGTGAGGATTCTTAGGGTGGTGGTGGTCTAGTGGTAGGGTACTTGCCTATGGACCTCTGGATCAAGAGGTCCCAGGTTCAAATCCCACCTCTAGCACTACTACCACTGGGTCCCTGAACAAGACCCTTAACCCTGAGTCCCTGTAATTAGGACATGGAAGTTGCTCTGGAGAAGAGTGTCTGCTAAATGCCACAAATGAGGAGAAAGAAGAATTCTGGAGTGAGATAGATGAAGTGATAGAGAGTGTACCCATGGGAGAGAGGCTGTGGATTGGTGCAGACCTTAATAGACAAAATAAATATATATTTATAAATCCCCTGTGGCAACCCATTAACAGAAGCAGCCAAAAGAAGAAAAAGAATCATCAGGATCTCTTGCTGTTAATGTTGATGATGGAAAAAATCTCTTATAAATGATTCAGGGTGATTAATGAAACTTCAGTGGACACATCTGGCCAGAAATGTATATGGGTAACAATAAAAAGACATTCAGTTATTTAAAATGTTATTTTATTTTCCTTGTAATTGACAGGTTGCGAAACAAGAGCTGGAAAAAATAAATAGAGAATAATGATTGTTCATTAATTGGAATTCTGTAAATAAAAGTTCTAAAAATACTTTGATCCATAGGCACTTGTGCCAATGAATCTCTATCTTCATAAATAATTTTAAAAATCGCCTTCAAGAAATCAATAAATTAATCAATTGTTTAAAAAAAAAAGAATAAAAAATTACTTTTTTAACTAAAGAGAAAGCAGTAATAATAATAATAATAATAATAATAATAGGAATAAGAATAAGAATCTTAACCTCCATCTTCAAACCATGATATATACAATGAAATACATTTTTTTTATGCTTTCCACTCTATTTGTCCCAACAAGTTTCTCCCCCAAAACCATCCTAAACATATCTGAAAATGTAAAATCTAACTACAGCCTTACTGTGATGAACAATATTCATTTTCTTACCCCACCTCCCACCATTGACAAACCCCGTCTTGTCTTTGCTGTTCCCCGATCTTCCTGATCTCTCAGCTTTCAAGTGTGTTTCATTACTGATCCATGCCAATCAGCGCTAGCAGACTTCTACTGCAACATCCCAAGGATGCTTTTTTCCCCCTAGCTAAAGTTCCCTTTGCACTGTTCAGCTTAAATAACTCATAAAAACCCGTCCAATTCCCCCACCCACCCCAATGATGTGCCTTCTTATGGCCCAAATAAATTTCTATATACAAAGAACTGGTGCTCAGTAGACGACAACAGCCTAATGTAAGCACAAGCCAGTTTTATCCTCCTTTTTTGTGTGGACATATTTATGTTGGTCCCGTTTTATGTGCAGAGTGTTACTGTGTTGGTTCAAGACCCAAACCCCAAAACACCCAAACACACACACTTTGAAACAGTGTGCATGAAACAAGTGTCCAAGTCTGTGACACTGCATTGATAGCCAGTGACTAGCTGTACAGAATGTTCCTACAAATAGTTATCGCTCATATACTGTATACTGATGAGGTTGTATATGTATATTTTTAACCCAGCCTTGTGCAATGGGTTAGTTAAATCTGTTAAATTAATATATTTTATGTGATTTTCAATGTACGGTATTTGAAACAAGCAGTTGGTCCCGTAAATTTGCAGCTGAGGAAAAGAAAGATTTTTTTTAGCCTCTCAGAACTTCTTCGGTCCTCCTTTTTAACCTGAGACAAAGAGAGGGGAGAGAGCCAAAGGGGAAAAAAGGAGAGAAAAAAAAAGTTTATGTCATTGGAAATGTCTGTTGATCATGCCAGGGGGTGAGGCAGGTAGTACATGTGGTGGTGTGTTTGGTGGGGCATTTAAAGCAGTGATCTTACCATATGTCCATGCAAGTTTAAATATTAAGCCAGTGAATGGGTGTATGGTCAAAAATGTGTGTTCAAGTGTTAGTGACTGTTTCAAGTAGGGAAATATTTCTGGCAGGCAAACAAGTTTCCAACATGCACCATAGGAATTCTGGGCTGTATGATATATGACATTATCTGCTGCAATAAAGTAAACATATTATACACTAAAATTGTATACATTTATTTCATATATATATATATATATATATATATATATATATATATATATATATATATATATATATACACACACACACACATACACACACACACACACACACACACACACATACATACATACATACATACACGCACACACACACACACACACAAACTAGCTAGAAATGAAAAGTGGCTGTGTGTGGTGTTAAATTTATTTTTTCCCTCTACCAAACCCAGAATTCCTACTGAGGAATGCTGTTCTTTGGTCAGCACAATGCGTCACTTATGTCACCATAACAACCACAAACTTTCACCTCAAACCTCGTGTGAGAGGTTTGAGAGATAGTGGATGAATTTCTCTCATCAGTCACACTCTCTTGCTTCCTTTAGTCACGCACATCCACACCCACACACTCACGTGCACACACAGCCCACTCACAAATGTTCATTCGCTTCCTCACTCATTGCACAAAACAGCATACCCACTAGCACAAACGTTCTCTTAATCAAATACAACCACACTGTATCCCCCACGGTCACAGTAACTAAAACACCACCAGGCTACGCATGGGAATAGTTGTAAGAAATAGTCATGACCAAACAAAACACAGAGGAGACTGATCAAAAACAAAATCCGCCCAAACACTAGAGCATTGACAAATAGCTAATGAAGTGCTTAATGGCTTCATAAAGATAATTTTGTGTGATTGGCTACATTAGCTGTTTGCAGTTACACTATGTTACAGATCTTCAAAATAGTAGTGTCAGTTATTGATCAGTATTTACAAAACAAAAGAGAAAGTCACAACGCACCAAACACAGTCCATGGTCACCACGGTAACCCGCCATGCACTCTCAGCATGGAGGATAAGAAGACAGAGGGCCAGAAAACAAAACTGCTAATGGCAACCATCACAGGCAGGAATATCGCCACAGCAACCAACACAGGCCAATAAACTTACAACAAACGTTGTGAGAGGAAGGGGGGAGCTTTATTGGTTGCTAGGCCACCGTAGCCATAGCGACGTAGTCTCCACACGAGTTATGATTGGACGGGGCAGCCTTGGGTGTGGATGAGGTTTTGATTGTTTGTTTGTTTGTTTGTTTTCAGGAGAATGAACAATGACACAGCACAAAAACAATAAATGAAAGTAAAAATTAATCAACTGGTTATGTTGTAGTGTCTCACTGAAAGTAAAGCATCTTTAAAGGTGTAATTCAAAATGTTTTAAGCCAAGAATTACAAGTTACAATAGCATTGCTGACAGAACCTGTTACAGACTTAGCAGCGCATTACTGAGAATGAGGGCCTAACTTCATGTCATTTTATTTAAACATAGCAAACTTATGCAACCATCTTTCACTCATTATGATACATAACTGACCCTCTTTCACAATTTAATTCTCACCTGGCAATCTCAATATGGACGGTTGGCATCTTTAGGCCTCTTTAGTTGCACTTTTAGTCTTTTCATGCCAATCTGAAAGCCATTCATGGCCTGGATAGCAGTCTGGGCACTGGCTGGGTTGTCAAAGCTCACAAAGCCTGCAAAAAAGGAATGTAGCCCAACAGCATGAGACAAAGCACGTAAACAACCCTGAGATTAAGAGTCTCATGCATGCATATATGAATATGCATATGCATGTATATGACCTGCTTCAGTTTATAGTTTATATATATATATAATGCTCAGACAGTCAGCCATGATCCTATAAGAAAATACTAGGCTCATATTGTCTAAAGAACGAACAATTATGGGTAAAAAATTACTCATACACTCAATATATAATATACAATATATAAAAGTGTTTTTCATCATCTTATGAACTGTTCTCTTGGTGAAATATATTTTGTTGCAGCTGTGACAATGCCATATTAATGAGCCACAATCTGAGTTTGGTCATCTAAACTTCTAGGTCCATTTTCCCTGACAGGGCTTAAGCCTAGTCATGGACTACAATTAATTCAAAGGAGACTCTCCATTCTAAATACTGTCTAGCCTAGGACTAGGCCTCATACCTGTCCAAGAAACCAACCCATAAACATTCCAACTTTTAAAACCACCCTTTTACTCACCAAAGCATTTGCTCTGATTGGTTGCACGGTCAACAAAAACCTTGGCTGAGATGACATTGCCGAAGGGGAGAAACATCTGCAGCATCTCTGAGTCAGTGAACTCCTGAGGCAGGTGATAGATAAAGATATTACAGCCCTCTGGACCTGTGAAAAGTAAGGGAAATAAAAAGAGTTGTTATGGTTCAGTGACATTGAGTAGATGTGTTATTACTTTATTTACGTTATTTACTTCAGAAGAGATGAGTGAGTAATGAAACGACTTGAAACAATGGAAGTCTTTGAACCTATTTTCTGTTGACAGGTCCTGACCATTACCTTCTCGCTGCTGCAGCTGCTGTGGCTGCTGGGGTTGTTGAGCAACCAGGGTGGGCTGATGTGGAAATGGCTGACCAACCAGTCCATAAGCAGCAGGATAAGTGGCTGTATGCAGAGTCATGGAAAGTAACATCAGGCAAACATTTGATCAAATGTGATTTCTGAAATTCTATGTATTATTTTTTTTTTTACAAATCCTGTAACTTTTTTTTTTTTTTTTACTACATTTTGAATGGGAAATAATCACAATTGAGTTATGTGACTATTTACAAACTCACTTTTCTTCCTTAGAATTTAAGAGGCTATTTAGTTTATTGTCTTTAAGCACAGCAGTCTTTAAGATGCTATGTCAATGTCAATGACACCTGTTGTGACTGGCTGCACTGAACAGTGTCTTGCTTTATAGCTCAATATGTTTTATCATAAATGTTTATAGGACATTTCAAAATGGTCTGTACTGACAATGTTTAAATGCTAAACCAAATCCTTTATATTTAGAATTTTATTTATTTAATTTTTTTTAATTGTCTGTATTGGACCATTCCTTTTGAGCCCAGTCAGGAAATAACACACAAGGCACCTAGAGTTAGAAGACAGTGGTGATGGTGAAATTAAGTATTCTACATTGAGGACTAATACATATAACAAAGTAAAATAAGCTAAACTGAATAATGTTAATGTAAGTTGCTCTTGATTGTTTGAATCTAATATGCATTTAAACAATGAATGCAAACAGCAGGTACAGCAACTCTGAACGCCTCACCAGTGTAGTGCTGCATGCCTGTGTAGGCCTGCTGAAGAGGATCCAAAGCAGGACTCTGAGCTGTAAATGCAGAAAAAAAAAAAAACAATAACCCCATGAAAGAAGGAGAGACAGAAAACAAAAAGGGACACAAATAGAAGAGAGTGTTAATGATAATACAGGAACAACAAGACAACAAAGATTTAAATCCAAATTTTTCTGTTTGAGAGTGTACTAGGCTTCACCTTGATAAGGGTGGACACCATTGGTGTAGAGTGTTTCAGAGGCTGATTGCCCACTGGGAGGGGCAGGCACAGGTGGGTAACTGTTGACTGCGATTGGTGGAGGCAGAGTAGGCACAGGTGTGGCTGCAATGGCTGGAGGAGTACTTGTACCTTTAGCAGAATGATTGCAACAACAGATTTGATTTGACTGGAGAGCTAAAATATTTGCTGCAGTGCTACTTTGGCAAAAAAGTGCAACATGAAGTAGGAACTAAAAAATGTATCTTGAGATGAAAGTGGCATGGTCACCTGAGGAAGGGGTGATAGATGCAATGGGTGTGGCTATGATGCTGCTAGGATTGAGTGCAGCCAGCTGCTGCATCTGTACCGCTGCAACTGTTGCCACAGGAGACAGGTATGCAGACTGAGCCACCAAAGCCTGCTGCTGGACAAGCTAAAGGGAAAAAAACAGAACAGAAATGCTTAATGGGTTGCAGGTATTTAGTATGGTTCTACAATTATATGTTCTACTAAGTGTTCTTGAGCTTTATGCCATTTTAAGGTGTGGTACAAGTTCAGTTTGGCCAAGAAGGTTTCATGGTACGGTAAAAAAGATTAACATTGTTGTTTGTGTATGCAATTATATTGTAGGTAAAAACGTTTTGCTTAAGGGTAGGCTTTGTGAGGCATTAGTATGTGTACATATATGAATTATACAATACAATTAGAATTCATAAAACAATTAATTCAATGTGCTAAAAGTGCACTACGGCCAGTGTAGTGCATGTAAATAGTTATTAATTAAACAGCCAACTGTAGTATTTCAATACAAAGTTTTATTGAAAGTAGTGCAACATTTAATATTTGAATAAGAAGTGTGGTAGTGTTAAAAAAGCACTTTTTAAAGTTTAGCTATACCACAACACACTGACTGTATGAACATATGGTCATACACACTGTATATCAAAGACTCTTAAAGAGCATTGATAATTTTATTGATATAAAATTTATATTTTCCTTTTTGCCCATCCTTAGTTCTTTATTTTTAGTGCTGTAATTGCTAACAGTCTCTTGTGTGTTATTGATGTATAATAGCAAGTCAGTACTCACTGCTTGTGTGTAAGCGTTGTAAGCTCCCAAATGGAGGCTCATGGGGCTTATGACACCCAGCTGAGAGGCGACCTGCTGCATGCGCCTGATACCTCTTTCCTTCTCTGTGTCTGCAAACTTCACCACTAGGCTGGAAGAGGCCCCCTGAGTGGAGGAGGGAGAGAAAGAAAGATTGAGGGAATTTCTAATTTTCAAAGCAATTTGCAGTTGAACGCTTAGACTAGAAGTTTTGTGTTTGAGAAGAAAATATGACGGGGGTGAAGCAAACACAAAGCATCCTTTCTCTCTGGTGGAATGTTATTCTGACAGTGTTTCTGTCTTAAAACAGGCTGGTAGGTGTGACTACAACTGATATACTGGACTATACACAACTGTACTAATATTGTGAGTAAAAATTCAGTGAATCATTTCCTTAAACCGCTATATCCCCCCTCAGGTTGTTACCTGTGAGTTAATTTTATTCTCTGTGTTCTGTGTGGTTACACCCCACCACAGATTATTTTTTAACTTTGTTCAACAATGTCTTTGCACTTCTGTTTTAATATCTAGGTCTTGCAGAACAAAGATGCTTTTGGATAAATTAAATTATTTTTCTGTGTGTATTAAATAAAAATGAGAGATTATATTACTATAGTAACTGAGAGACAGTGAGTAAGAGAAATAAAAGGCATAAAAAAGAATATATATATAAATATAAAGAGCCAAGAAAACTGGAGTGGTGAGTTAAATGAGGAATGAATTAAAAATGGGATGAAGTGGGATTGAGAGAGAAAGGGAGGGAGGAAAGAATGAATAGATAAACAAAATATATATCTATTTATTCCTTCCTATGCATATTAAAAATAGTGATAGAAAGAGAGGTAAAGGGGGGACGGAGAGAGCCAGAGAGAAACTGGTAGCGAGAGAGAGAGAGAGAGAGAGAGAGAGAGAGAGAGCGAGACAGACAAAAGAGACTAACCGGTAGGGTGCGGCTGCCGTGTAGAGTGCTGATAGCGGCTTGAGCCTCTGCGTTGCTCTGATATTTCACGAACGCACAACCTGCAACACAAGGCCAAGAGCTACTCTCAAGCGCAAATGCTGATGAAATACCAGCTCAGCTGGGTAAGGAGCAGGTTATTGACCATTATCTCACACCATCTGAGATACCTGCTGCTTGCGCCCTCTTGCTCTGTCTCTCAGTAAGGAAGTCTTTTTTAACCTTTGTTAGTGAGGCTTCCTTTTTGGATAGTCAGAGGCAGTCCTAGCCCATGATAAACATGAAGCTTAACTATGCTACAGGTAACAGTAAACAGACATATTGTAATTAAATAGACTTAATAATTAAATATTACTGTTTGCTTAGTTATGGTATTTGCTCAAAGCAGCTGCTTCTTCTTTCAGCTGCTACCATTATAATCACAGCGGATCATCTGTTTCCATTTCTTACGGTTCTCTGCAACTGCCACGATCAAACCGACCACCTGCATGTCCACCCTCTCCATATCCATAAACCTCCTCTTTTCCTCTTGCCAGGCAGTTCCATCTACAACATCCTTCTCCCAATATAATCCTTGTCTCTCTTCTGGACATGACCAACTCTTCAAAACTCTTTAAAACCAATGCAATCTTGCTTCTCTCACTTTGTCTCCAAAACATCTAACCTGAGCTCTCCCTGTAATATACTAATTTCTAATCCTGTTCATTTTTGTCACTCGCAACGAACTTCTTAGCATCTTTAACTCTGCCACCTCCAGCTTTGCTGCCTATAAATCCTTTACCTTTCACTCTCCCTTGTACCCATCTGTCTTAAAGCAGTATGAATCTTAAGGTGTTTTTAAAATATCTAATGTAGGCTAAACACTGTCTATTCAGGGCCACTGATGCTGCTGAACTGCATCATACTGACCTAAATTTGACTCTTTTTATTTAGAACCTGGCCTTGATGCCCTCCAGGTATTTTCTAACCATTTGAGCAAAAACATTACTTGCCTTGCCTTTGATGTTGCTTAAGACCAAAGTACCAAAAACCCTTACTTCAGCACAGCTTTGATTTCATACAGCTTCAATATAGTCACAACCTGTGTACCTGGGGTTTTCTCTGACTTTTATCCTACGAGCACTAACACACCCCCTTGACCCTGGCTAGAGATGACAGAAGGCTCAGATGACAGACGGACAGATGGATGGATGACAAATATTTTAAATGTATGCACCTTTTACGCAGAATGAGTCAGCCAGTTTGATTTCAAGGGCCTCATTCAAAGGCCTTCACCTCTTACTACTTCCCCTCTAATGTGTATTGTTTTCTTGTCTTGTGCTGGTCCATCAGCACCAGCCAGCTGATACAGAATCCATCTTCCAGCAAGGCCCAGAATTACATAATCTAAGAGTGTCATCAAAAGAGCCCCACCTATAGTTAGGTCCATATATATTTGGACACTGACACAATTTTGTTTTTGTAACCGTTTACTGAAACATATTCCAATTATAGTTATAGACAGACATACTGTGTAGACTCCCAGCTTTCATTTGAGGGTATCCACATTCAAATTGGATGAAGGGTTTAGGAGTTCCAGCTCTTTAACCTGAGCCACCCTCTTTATAAAGGGACCAAAAGTAACTGGACAATTGACTGATGGCTATTTCATGGGCAGGTGTGGGCAATTCCTTCGTTATGTCATTATCAGGCCTGGAGTTGATTTGAGGTGTGGTGCTTGCATGTGGAAGATTTTGCTGTGAACAGACAACATGCGGTCAAAGGAGCTCTCCATGCAGGTGAAACAAGCCATCCTTAAGCTGTGAAAACAGAAAAAACCCATCTGAGAAATTGCTGCAATATTAGGAGTGGCAAAATCTACAGTTTGGTACATCCTGAGAAAGAACATCCACAGAAGACAACAGTGGTGGATGGTCACAGAATCATTTCCATGGTGAAGAGAAACCCCTTCACAACAGTCATCCAAGTGAACAACACTCTCCAGGAGGTAGGTGTATCGATATCCAAGTCTACCATTAAGAGAAGACTGCATGAAAGTAAATATAGAGGGTGCACTGCAAGGTGCAAGCCACTCATAAGCCTCAAGAATAGAAAGGCTAGATTGGATAAAAAAATATCTAAAAAAGCCAGCACAGTTCTGGAAAAACATCCTTTGGACAGATGAAACCAAGATAACCTCTACCAGAATGATAGCAAGAAAAAAGTATGGAGAAGGCGTGGAACAGCTCATGATCCAAAGCATACCACATCATCTGTAAAGCACAGCGGAGTCTGTGTGATGGCTTGAGCATGCATGGCTGCCAGTGGCACTGGGATACTAGTGTTTATTGATGATGTGACACAGGACAGAAGCAGCCAAAATAATTCTGAGGTGTTCAAAGACATAGTGTCTGCTCAAATCCAGCTAAATGCAGTCAAACTGATTGGGCAGCATTTCATAATACAGATGGACAATGACCCGAAACATACAGCCAAAGCAACCCAGGAGTTTATTAAAGCAAAGAAGGGGAATATTGTTGAATGGCCAAGTCAGTCACCTCATCTGAGTGACCCAATTGAGCATGTATTTCATTTGCTGAAGACTAAACTTTGGATAGAATGGCCCACAAACAAACAGCAACTGAAAGACGCTGCAGTAAAGGCCTGGCAGAGCATTAAAAAAGTATAGGGACATAGGTTGTCTAAACTAGACATAAGCTTAAACAGCTGGGAGCAGGTTAAACTATTTCCTCAAACACAAATACACACACATGCTTTTAATTAGTATGGTATTTATAATGGTAGGTTTAAATAAAGCATTACACCTCAAATGGTATTTGATTGTATTGCATGATTGCTGACCTTTGCTGACCCCGTCTGGTCCTCGCAGCACGGTGCATTCCTCTATGCTGCCAAATGGCTCAAACATCTTCCTTACGTCAGCGTCAGACTGCTGCTTACCCAGCATGCCCACAAACAGCTTCCTGTCTGCAGAGGCAGAGACAGAGGCAGGCAGGCAGGCAGGCAGGCAGGCAGGCAGGCAGACAGACAGACAGAGAGAGAGAGATGTAAGGCTACAAAATATGGATTTAATTCATTCACTACTAATATCATATTCCTTTCTGCACTTTTAGTTGCTTTGTGAGTTTTCTCCCCTAGAGGGCAGCATCCATCTGTCATGTGTGCACATGAAAATGTAACATGGAATGGTCTGTCTTAGACAAGATAAAACAAATTCCACAGTGTTGTTCATAATGGTTAATATTTCACTCTAAAGTACACTATAAAACAGCATGTTTGCAAGCACAAGTGGGCATCGTTCATTAAGCGCAAGTGTATGATTAAATTTTTTTTCTTTCATTCCTACATGTGGAGAAGCATCCACTGAACTGACAGCAATGAGTAAATGTTGTGTGAATAAATGCTGTGACAAACAAGGCTCAGGGTTTTTCCCCCTGTATCTTACCTCCACGGCCCTCGCTGTCCGCAGGCTTCACCTGAATGGGCCGGTTCATCTGAAAAACACAATATGCACATGTAATCACCAATCTCTCACTCTCACTCTCTCTAAGGGTATGAGTGAGTGTGCAGTTTTCTTACACTATAAACACTGCCTGGATATAAGCAGGATGATACTGGCATCTTTTGGCCTGCCCATCTGTTTGTGTTGCTGTTTCAAAGTGTGTTTGTTCCCTACCTGCTATGCTCTACAATGCTATTTATTTTTTTTTGTTGCTTTTTTAAAACTCTCTCCATCTTTTCATTCACTCCAGTCATCTTTAACACTCATCTGGCTTCTTTACAGGCCCCATCATGTTATCTCTCAGGCAAAACACTTAAATAATTTTTTGTGCTCTCCCTCTTGTGCTCACTCTCTCATCTTTCTCTTTCTGTTAACAGGAAAAAGCACACACACCCACGCAAGATCAGAGGAGTGATGGGATTAAGCCCGCTCGCCGGCTAATCTGGTTTACAGCCCTTTGCCAGATTAAAATGGTGAGAGATTCAAAGCTTGCTAAAGAGAGAAGCGATGAAGGGAAAAAGAGAGGGGTGGAAAAGGAGAAAGATAGAGGAAGGGAACAGACAGCAGTAGAGTACCTGTTATGTTAGTAGGCAAGAGAGCAGATTAATTTATGTTAACAAATATTATATTCATTGGCCTCAAAAAGAGAGAAGAGCAGAGGAGAGGAGAAGAGGCTGACTAAGATGCACAAAAGCTTAATTATGGAGCAAGAGAAATTTGCCAATTGTAAATCCTTCACTTTGTTGGATTCAAACACACACACACACACACACATCCACAAACACACACACATTAACAAAGGCAACAAAGCCTTTAAAATGCCCCACATAATGCCACACACACACGCACGCAGAGGTCAAATACCCAGAGGGCTATTTATCACAGTGACTAATGAAGGATGTCGCATTGATTACTCCAGTCATTTGCGGCCCTGTAACATTTCACCACACCCTGATGGCTTTGCCTCAGGGTCAGCTCTGATGGGGTTCCTTGGCCTTTAATGTCAGTAGCTTCACCTCTGGCTACAGTATGAGATTGTTCTTTATTGAAAACCTTGGTGTGATACAACCACACTTGAATACTTGCAGCAATGCTGTAGCATCACTGTTACACTGGTTAAATGATGTTAAATCACAAGCCTCAAACTCACTTTATTAGTAAAGCACTGTGTCCTACTTTCTGAGTCTAGATATTGGCTAGAGCTTTTGTAATGTTTCATTGTTATTACTACAAAGCCTCCAATGTTTTGTATTTCTTTGTGAAATAATATAAAATGAGCTTTCCTCACACAGATGAAAAATGGCTCTGCAGGATACTGTAGATAAAACCCAATTCACCAATAAAATAGATGAATATCTGCTGTGTTTATCTCCAATCAACAGCTTTTTAAAAACCAACATTAGCTTTTTTGATTCAGAGTGATCTTTCAAATTGAAATTCACAAATCATGAGAAGAGCTGCGTTTTTCAGATCTTTTTTGCCTCCATCAAGTCTCCAAGAAGAAGAGAGAAGAAAAAGATGGAGTGGTTGATATGTGGAAAAAAACAAAAAAAAGAGTAGGGAGAGAGGGTACAAAAGGATGAGTGCAAGAGGAAGAAAGAGCGTCATGGCACTGCCACTTCAGGTCGGCAAGGCAACCAGACTGCGGTCACTATGACAACAGGGAGCCGAGCTCTCCAGCAGGTAAACAAGGTTGCCCTGGACAACCGAGGGAGGGATAGTTGTGTGTGTGTGTGTGTGTGTGTGTGTGTGTGTGTGTGTGTGTGTGTGTGTGTGAGAGAGAGAGAGAGAGAGAGAGAGAAAGAAAAAGATATACAGGGTTAATACAGACTAGGTGAAATAAAAGAGCAAGACAGGAAATTAGATGAGTGTTTGAGCGCAAAGAAAAAGAAAAATCAAAATGAGTTTGGGTTGATGGGTTGAGGCATTAGGGAGCGAGGGAAAGAGAAAGATGAGTAATTAGTTGCCAGGGAAACAGAATATTTCACGGTTTTATTTAAACCTATTGTGTTTAGATAAACACAAACTAACACACACTTTCTCTCTACAGAGTAAGGGGATAACACACATGTTAATAAATGAAGATGCAGAGGCCATTAACCAGCAACAAACAAATACATTTACACAAGTAACACTGGAGATGGAGTGCGTTTCTAACATTAACAGACCTCTTCCGGCTCCACTCTCCTACTGGCACCAACACAAATCATAAACGCGTATGCATGCATGCGCGCACACACACACACACTTAATCTCTTCTATGTCCTACAGTGGGGGATTTTGTTGGGATTAAAGGATATTAAATCCATAGATTATTCAATCAAATCACATTACAGTTCCCCAGAGTTTCTCTCACATACATACTAATTATATATATATATATATATATATATATATATATATATATATACATACATACATACATACATACACACACACACACACCCTTTCATCTTTGACCTCCAAATTGTCACACACACACTGTTCCCTCTGTGTGTATGCATGTCTGAGCGATACTTCAGGCATCCCGCAACATGCCACAATCTGTAAATTCATGATGAGAGTGTGTGCGTGTGTGTGTGCCTACACAAAGCCTAATTCTCACTCTCTCCCATCTCACTCCACCCAATTGCCACGCATTGCATTGCTCACGTTCCCTAGCAACCCAGCATCTCTCATCCCAGCTGTCTCCTGGCAACAGGACCCGCGACCATAATCAACCTGCCACCCCACCCCCAATGCCTCTCTCTCTCTCTCCCTCTGCCCAATCCTATTTTTCTGTGTGTATACTATTCCCTTTCTGTGCCTGATTTCCTGCCACAAAGACAAGGGAAAAACAGCAGATGTGCGCACACACATGATTACAAATTAAATCATTACTGTTTTAACAATACTTTGACATGCAAAAAGCACACAAACATGCCAAAAGCACACAGCCTTTATTGCCTGTAGTGTCTATCTAAGCAACACACATCTGTGCTTGTATTCTGTAAAAATGTTTAGGATTAGCTGTACAGACATTATATTCCATTATACACAAATACTGTTTGTTTGGTTCTCATGACGCTCATTTAAAAGATGAGCAAAACAGAATAAAGGGTTAAAAAGTTGAAAAACTCATTACCTGACTGAAAAACCTATAACCTTTCATTTAAAATGTCATCTAACATTGAAATATCATATTGTTTTTGTTTAATACCTCAAATATCACAGGGTTATACAATAAGAATATCCAATTTAAGCTTAGCAATATGACTGAGACAGTGGACAAAATGTTCATCAGCACAGACTGGAAACCACTAGTGTAGAATGGCAAACAATGTGAAATGCTTTGAATATCTAGAGCTGTAATAACAGGTGAATGTCAGGTGTCTGCATGTCAAACACACTGAATCTAAAGAACTGTGCAATATATTTTGCAACGAACAGAACAACTTGTTCTCCTATGACCGGCTACTAAATTCCCAAAAGACACTTTACTGCCTGAATCAATCAATAAGCCAAAATCAATTTGTCTTTACCCAAATGATGTCCATCGCTGAGAAAACGGAAAAAGAACATGGTAAAGATCACCTAAATCCAGCATGTTAATGCTAATGAATACTTGACAACTGCCGTGATGACAGATTTAGGCAGTTCAACAAGGATATCTTCTTCGCCAGTAGGTTGGGAATTTTCCCCTAGCAATGAGTGTGCGTTTTACAGGTAATACAGGTACCTGATAACAGTACAACTCTTTCTGCGATTTGTAGTTATTCAGTAGAATCATGTTTGTTGTCTGCTACAATCTATTTTGCTTTCTTTTCTTCTGTGGTATTTATACAGCTATAGCTGGGCTCTCCTATTGTTTAGGCCTTCAGAAGCTAGACTTCAGCTAGAAGTCAGAAGTCAGCTAAGTTTTCCGACTAACCACCAACAAAATAAGGCAATGACAGTGTAATAAACCAATCACTTTCTGATTTACAATGGGTAGGACCAATTTCATGAAGGAAACCATCCTTCTGGGCCTTTTAGGTTCTAGATATGTAACCAACATTAATAAGCATCAATCGACAAATAGCAGTACCTGTAAATGTTACAAGCATATAAAATATGTTAATATGTCTGTTATGAGATTTAAAGAAAACATGTAATGTCTTTTGTAAGCGTCAAATAACTTTAATCTATAACAAACAAACAAATAAAATAATCATGTGAAATTTTGTTGTCACTACTAGATACTACTAGTTATAATATTCTACTAAATGACAACAGGGGCTTTAGCAGAAACTATCATGATTATAGAGGTGTGTTTTCCCAATTTTTTAACCATGTTTGGATAATTACGATTAAACTGAAGGCCTAACTCCAATAGCCACACTTTTTCACTGTCAACCTCAACTCAGATCCTGGGTGGCTGGATGGGTGCACAGGTGAATTTCCAGCTTTAAAACACACCTGAACCCATTTTTAAGTTAATACTTTAGAGGTTTAGCAGCTTCTAAAGCCCCAGTTCTATGAAGCTTTTGAATGACATTTCCAAAGTGAGCAGAAGCATTTTATAGCAGAACAACTTGTAGGCTACTCATTGAATGAATGAGAGTAAATCTTTAACCAATGTCAGTCTTCGTAGCTCATGTGTGACACCTTTGTCCACATCCTTGATTAAAATCTTTTGTGGCATTAATTTAATTTCTATAATAAAGGAGCTACAACAAACCATAGAGGGCACTCATATACATTTAAAAGAGATGCTCAGAGGTTACCTGCTTCAATTCCCCACTGTCTCTTCATCATTCACTGGATATTATGTATTATTGATCATGCACACATTTGGAGAAGTGGACCAGTGCTAACAAATGAGTGCTGGCCAAGAGATTGGCGTAAGTGATCTGCTCAAGAAAACAAATAGAGTACAACTCACCTATCAATCAGAAGGCGCAGAGGGACGATACTGCAGAAGCGTGTGATTAATAAGCTAATCGTGTGCCAACTGGACACAATTCATTTAGAGTCTGACACATGAAAAAAAAATGTTGTCAAAGGAAGTAGCATTTGGTACCAAAAAGTTTTACTTTCATTCTCCTCACTATGCATTAGGTAGACAGGATCAAATTTGAAAAAAGCTTGTTCTGAAAAGGGTAAACCTCCCCTACAACTAACTATACACACACACACACACACACACACACACACACACACACACACACACACATACATACATACATACAGACACACACAATAATTCCCCACACAATTCAGTTTTTTAACCAATATCTTCTACTTAATATTTGTTAAGGGTGGGAATAGATATAGCTGAAAATCTAAATGCATGTCTACTGCATCTGATTAAGCTCTACTTTTACTGACTTTAATCATCACATACACCCACACACAGAGTCACACATACATACACACCCTAACAGATGTCTGAGTTTAAGCTGATAGATGTTCTCCCTCATCCAAAGCCACCCCCCACCACCAAAAGAACCTCACTAGGCCATGCCCCTCCCCCATCAGCCACAGCTCATTATGTCAAATTTTCATTCATTCATTCCGTCATTTCACCCCTTCCCCCTCTCACTCTTTCACTTAGCCCTCCAATTTCTCTTTAATTATCCCTCCTTTCACCTTGCTCCCTTGTTCCACTCTCTCCAACCTTTCAACTCCTCATTTACTCCAACAATGGACTAATCTTGTCTCGGTGTGAGTATAGATACTGACACTAGTGTATACTTAGTCTTACAGTTCTGGCAATGTTAAGCACACACACACACACGCTTTTCTTTTTCTCCATCTCTCTTGCTTTCTTGCTGTATAAATGTATATTTGTGTCTTGGAACAAAACCTCTCTCTTTTTGTTGCTTTTCTATATTTTTTAGCACCAGGTGCCTTATACCCCCAGATTTAATGTAAATTAAATGGTGACGGGTCAACAAAAAAAATCCCCTTTTCTGATGCTTCAAAATGTGAAGTATACATGTCTGCAATATTGTAATGCACAATTCCACTTTTTAAAACACATTATAAAATAAAGAAGGCCTGTGAAAAAAATAAGGCACAATGAAAATGTATTTTTTTTTTAATTATTAAAACATTTATATATGTTAAACAGGGCAAACACAGTAATTGTGCACTAAAACTTGCAGAGAAAATAGCCATAGGTTTAATGTGTTTTTTTTTTTTTTTTAACATATTATTTGGTTGGGGTTTTGCGTACGGCTGTAGTATATTAAACACACACACAGCATGTTTACAATACATACATCAAAAAACACACGTCTGTTCATCTAGAAACAAAGAGTAAATAGGTTTATTTCCTTAGGCAGGGGATAAAGCACTAATGATGTTTAATTTCAATCAACAGGATTAAACACACTAAAACTGTGTCTACTCTTATCTACAAAACACACACACACAAATACACTCACACAAAGCATCCCCCCTTCACTCCAAACACCTGCCTTCCCCTGCCCCAGAACAAAAGCGCGTCACATACATTATAAACCACACACACCTCAGCGCTTGCGCATGTACACATATGCATGCACCCACAATCACAATAAAAATCACAATCACACATTTTTAATCTGAACTTCCTGCAATTTTCCTAGCAGAACTGTCGGTGTGCAGACTCTGGACTCTGAGCATGCTAATGCTGTTAAATGTTAATTAAGTCAGGGCTGGTTGGGCAGACGTTGATGAAAACCAAGGCTCTGCTGGAGTTTGCAAAAGGGACCCTTCCACTCTGCACAACAAGTCTGTAGAACGCATTGCTGGATAAGCGATTTCATCACATATATGCAATGCGTATCATCCTTATAATCCCTGTATCTTGGACTGGTTAAAAACATGCAGTATTTAATAAACTGTTGCATGTTTCAAAGGAGCAAACAAAAACACACACAATGTTCTTTAATAAAACAGTAAAGCCCTGTCCATAATAACAGCATACTGAACTGATGAATTCTCCCTTTGACACATCCTTTCCATCTTTAGAGTTTCCACTCAGATTCAGGAACATTTTAAGAATTTTTCTTAAAATCTAATGATTTTCACTGCAAGAACGAAAAACATCGCAACGTGACTCTGCACCCCAATAATGTTCACAGCCTATAAAAAATAAAAGGCAACTTCTGCTTTTCTATGATTCCCATGGCAGAAATGAGCAAAATTTTGGTTGTCCATGAAGCTTTGTTAGCTAAACAAAACAAAAAGCAAAAGACAACTAACACTACAATAAATCTCAACACAGAGACTTTCTTAAAACTAAAAACTGCTTTAATGAAGAACAGTCTCAGGTTGGCTAGAGAACAGCAGAACCAGGAAATATAGGGTGTTTCATTACATAGACATGTCAACAGTGTAAGCAGAATGAAACGGAAAGAATGCTGCTCCTCCTGACTAGTACAGAAATTTACTAGCAACCATTCTTCAGCAAACCAGAAGAACAGAATTAAAATGTCTGTGTGTGAGAGAGAGAGAGAGAGAGAGAGAGAGAGAGAGAGAGAGAGAGAGAGAGAGAGAGAGAGAGAGAGAGAGAGAGAGAGAGAGAGAGAGAGAGAGAGAGAGAGAGAGAGTATGTGTTTCAGTGCCGCCTGATGCTTTTGTTGTGCCTGAGCACATGAAGAACAGAGCTGAACAAACGTAGTTGGGATAGCCCAACTGGATCCAGGGAGTGAGAATGCAGAGATGGTCAGAAGATAAGTGGGGAGGAAGAAGAAGTTTGAGAGAGAGTAGGAAGAGTATTGGTACAGAAACATATGCGAGGAAGAATTACCACGCCTCCTCTTTCTTTTGTCTGTTTTTCTCCTCTCTCTGTCCACAATCTGTGCCCTCTCACCTGGTAAACATAGGGCCAGTGCCCTCCACTACCATGTTCCACACCACCTCCTGCATACACTCCACTCCACTCACCACTCATTCTGTTTCTCTCTTCTTTCTCTCCTCTATTCCCATGGCTCTTTCCTAAGCACTCCCAGGTCTCTTGGCTATTGCACTTCAGGCTAAGAGAGATGCAGGAAGGAAAACTTTTGTGTGTGAGAGAGAGAGAGAGAGAGAGAGAGAGAGAGAGAGAGAGAGAGAGATATAGAGAGGGATAGAGAGAGCAGAAAGAAACAGAAAAGAGAAATTATAAAAGAAAAATTAAAAACAAATGGTTACGATGGACTCATGCTTTTTAGCCATCTTACTTTTTTAACCCATCATCAGCTCCTGTCCTGTCTGAGCCACACATGCATGCTAAACATTCATTGAGGCATGTTGCCACTTGCTTTGTTCTATGACCCCAGACAGAGCAGGGTATGGTATACTCTAAGAGGCAGGTGCTGTCAGCCAGTAATAATGCCACACAGCTGGGGTGTTTGTCCATGAGAGAGCTGGAGAGAGACTGCTGTTTAGTGTGGGGGGTTTTGTTTTTCATAATGTGGTTTATGTTGGTGCAGAAGAAGCAGGGGGAAGGGCTTGGAGAATGTGGAGTAGAAAGCTGGGCTGGAAGGTTTTGGAGACAGTCTCGCAGGGCTTAGATGATGAGGGAGGACAAATGGAAGGATGGAGGGATTGAAGGGAGGATTTGGGGTGCACCACTGGCCTCCTCTTTGAAGAAGAAGGAATCATGAAGGTCAGACTGCTGTCATGCTAATAATAGGATTTGGAATGAGCCACAGGGTCTCTCTGCAGGACACACGAACTCACTTGATATTGATTTGGCAGTATTCATAAATAAAAACTTAGTTAACTGCAATGTATTTTATTTTTCAAGCCAAATATACATATGAAAATGTATGCAAGACATTGTTTTAGCAATTTTTTGTTTTTTGTTTTTTGTGCCAGTAGTCTGGCAAATAGGGTGTTTACCTGAATTAATGCAAATTTGAATAATGATGTATTTGAATAAGCTCACAATGTTGCATTTAATCATTATTGACTAGCATCAGTGGACACTCAACAAAGTACAAACAAAATGTAATTTTTGTTAGTTATTTCTTAGAAAACTGCCTTACACTGTCCTAGCTTTCAGAAGTCAACACTAGGGAGTCAGTACAAGCATCTGGCTAGGAGTTCATCTGTAATCTCCCACTTTCCGGACCACACTACCATCCTCCGTAAGTCTTGGCAGGCTAATGGCATCTGTTCGCACAATGTATGCAAATCAGAACCGAAGGACTTCTTTTATCGCTCAGGAATGACATGACAACATTCTCCTGCCCCACTTGCCCCTTGTGCTGATTACATTTGCTAAAATCCAATTTAAGGGAAATTATGGTCTTCACTGCTTGCTGCTAACCTACTGGAACACAAAGCTAAGGAGAGAGGACACTGGCAGAAGCAGTGTTATCTTAACACAACAATACTCCAGAACACTCCAGAAAGCCAACTGCCTCAAAGCACAGTATTTCTAACACAAATAGCGGGCAGCTGCTTCAGTGCTCAGCTTCCATTTTAAGTATGCTTCCTGTCAAACAGCTTTCCGTTCTTTTATTAAAAACAGGGAAATGCACCTAAACCACTGTCCTTGCTCTTTGACCGCAGAGCTACAGCTGTAGTAGAAGATATGATGATGAAATTGGAATATTGCCTCTTGCAGACCTGTAGACCTTCTAGAACTCTCAAGAGGATTGCTCTGAAGCATAATGGTTTCTGAAATATTCCTGAAGCACAGGGGTTTTGATAAATAGGGAATAGGGGTTGATTTCAGACAGAGACATAGGGGTGAGGAGGACTTAAGGGGGTTTAGTTTGAAGGTTTTTCGCATTTGCAGGTTCCTCATTATTGCGCAGATTGAGCAGATGGTCAGTGAGGATTAGCCCCACAATCAACAACTTCAGAGAGTGCCACCATCACGGATGCCTTCTCAAGGATTATGCTCCTCCTACATCCCTAATTAGAGTCTGGTTGGTTGGCAAGTGCTTCCAGAACCCCCACTACCATTCCCAACAGCTCACAGCACATCTTATTTCCTACAATTCAAATCTACCCTGCACCATTAAATCTAATGCTCTGCAATACTTTAAGAAGATTTTATGTTATACAGGCTACACCGACCATTTCAGCACCCAGACTGCTGCGATTATGCTGTGGAATAAAAATACTGTGGATTACGAGAAGCCACTCACCCCTGGCAATGTTTTCTGCTCATGCAGTGCCATTTCTGAGCACTTTAGAGCGAATTCTCTGGCACATTACGTCAGAAGCATACATCCTGGTGAAGGAAAAAAAAACAACATAATTTCACATGCATTCTTTTGCAGATGCATTTATAGTTTAAGTCAGAAGTATAAAAAAATAGTTCTGCTCTTCCAAGGAATAAATTCCACACCTTAGCCCACAAACCAGAAGAAACTAATCTCAGATCCTAGAGGAAGTCAGCCTTGAGATTTCAATCATTATTAGAATGATCAGTTTCTAGAGCTTGTCAGAAACACTCAAACTGAATAATGTCACCTGAAAACAACCCACCCTGTGTGCATGTATTTATAAAGTTATTATATTTCGTGACACAAATAGCATTGCTGTGGAGAATCCATTCTCTTCTAATGGCCGTCTTTTTCGCTCCTCTTCCCCCTTGAGACTGTCCGTTCAATAGTGTGGTGTTGTCCTTGCTGAATTACCTTTGTGCATGCCCGTGTACTTGTCCTTGATCACCGTTAGTTCATAGATCTTGCCAAACTGCTCAAAGATTGGCTGATCCTTCTCTCCTCCAGCTCTGGGGATCTGGCGATGAAGAGCTTGCGATGAAGTCGGGCTCCCTTCATTGGGACGACCGCAGCAGCCGGTCAGCAGCGGAGCGGGGAGAGAGGATCTCCAGGAGAGAGGCTTCCTTCAGTTGGCTCTGTGGAGGAAAGCATGAAACAGGAACATTGTTGAGGGGAGTGCAAGGATATAACACAGGATGTTTTGACAAAACTACTAAATCAATCAAATACATGCTAAAAACATAAACAATAATTTTTTACAATATAAGCACATACATAAATGTACCTATGTAAAGAAAAGAGTTCATTTGTTCTTTTTATTATGCACACACAAATATTAAATTAACCCAATATGAACCAGAAATACGAAACAAAATCCATTTTCAGGTCCTGAATTGCACTAATACGGCATTAAACTCTTTTTAAAGCACAGTCCGTTGCCTCCTATAGGGTGAGAGCAGTGTGCGGTTGCTTGACCTGGCTGCTTCTTTGTCTAATCCGTGTAGATCACGCACAGTCGTATGTCACGATCTTTGTCCCACAACCCTCACAGTGTACGTGACTGAGAGCAACCAGACAAATCAGCCTTAACCGAGCCTTTCAGACGGACATCGCCCGTCAAAGCGCTCTCGCGTCTTACATGATCGCTGTTTGTGGATGGAGAGAACTCGGTGCTCTTCTCTCTTTGCTGGTTAATCCTGAGGGAGCGGGTTGATGCTGGCTGGTTGTCCTGCTGCGCCTGTCCCCGGGCTCCTTGTCCTTCAGGTCGGCTCAGGATGCTTTGGGAGAGGATGTGTGTGGAAAGGATGGAAGGGACCGTCTGGGCTGAGCTCCTCTCTGCTCCTCTGAAACCCTGGCCCGCGGGAGGATCCCCCAGTGCCTTGTAGAGGCCGTCCAGCTTCTCTCAGGATATGTGAGCGGTGTGGACGCTCGCCCTGTGCCGGGACCCCGCGGCGCAGCGACGTCGTAAACCGGTGTCTCCCCCACCCAGAAACCCCCACCCCACCTCACCCTCGCAGCTCAGGGCGTCTTCATTTCCCCACACTGCATCACGACGAACATTTCCAAACTATTGTCACAAAATAAACAAAGAATGGACTGAAGGAAGGTCAGTGTGCACACAGCCCACCCGTTCCTAATAGACTGGTCATTTGTTGTGCACGGACAAAAGTTTTTCTACTCAAGAGTACAATTCATGCATTTTTGGAACGATACAGCTTTAAAATCTACCTTACAAATAAAATATTTTGCAAATGCTTAAGGCTTACAACATACCAGATGCATACAAAAACTCCAAAAACCCCGTCACGTACTCTTGTATTTTGTGCAAAAAAATAACTCGATATACTAAAGGTTAAGAATAAAATTATGGTTCATTCACAGAGCCCAAGTTCCGACCGGTTTTGATTCTGACAAAAGTACAATAGTCACCATCGACCTGTACTTCTTTGGTGAAGTTTAATGGGAATTGTAAAACTGGTTGCAGTAGGATTCATCTCAGTTCACCATGGGAACAGCCCTGTGGATCGAAGTCTGTTTTTCAGTGGCGTAACAATTTGCAGACGGTGCCTGACAGCCAGGGCCACTAATCCGCCTTTTGTTCTCAGGCTCTGACGCGGTGCCTGAAACCGTCCTCGAGATGGGGATTTTTGAGGCAAGCAACCTAATCACCTCTGATCAAACAACTGTACCGGCTTTACAGCTTAAAGCACCCTCAGCACAGCGCAGACACGAAATCATATCAGCCCGGGCTGCAGATTCTCTGAGTGAAGCCAGTTACTGACAGCAAGCTGCTCAAAAACACGCACCTTTTTAAAGCACGTATGAAATTTTGGACTGTCTAAACATAGATCCAGGAACGAGGCCGGTCCACATGTAAACACAAAACACAATGAAAGCGACTCACTGGGAGAATGAGGTGCGAGTCAGCAATAGCGACACCTGGCTGCCATTGGGGCGGTGAGCGCAGTGCAACTATGGGAAAACCCTGCTGTAAATCACTACCATTATTAAACAACACTTTCATGACCTATTCACTAAATTATACCAGTATTATGTATAAAAAAATAAATAAATAAAAACACACACACACACACACACACACACAGAGCTGCTTTTAAACTTCATGCACTCTCCAATCAAAATCTGGTCTTTGCCAGGACTAGGCTTAATGCCTGAACACCCAAACTACCTGTACTGCTCTGAATGTCGATTACAAACATGTTTCAAATAAGCAGATTTTGTCCTTAGGAAAAGGCAGATCACCCTTTGTGTCATTTATCATTTATTTCTAGAATATTGTTTTTTTTGTTGTTTTTTTTCCCCATCAGGTGAAGTGCTAAAATGCTAGGGTCAGCCCTTCAGGGTAGTACAGTGAGTATGAAGAGACATCTCCGTCACCGACTCAGTGAGCTGTGAGGATGCTCACACTAAACCATCCCACAGTGTGGGATCACAATGTGATGACATAACCATGACCTGCTAAACCCTTGTATCTGCTCTGCACTTAATGTTTTTCCTGGTAGGCACAGAAGTAGGAATAAAAAGTAGAACTCATGTTTGTCAAAATAAAGAAGTGAGTACACAAAATGTTATGTTACAAAACAAAACCTTAACTTTATTAAATGTCATTTGTGAGGCATACTGGTATCTCTGTACGAGCCCTAAGCCCTGTTATAATGTAGTACAATAAAAGCAGAAGACATTAATGATGAACCAAAAAAAAAGCCACAACAAACATGTAAGTGTGATGCTTTTGGGCATCTGTACGGCTCTTCAGTTTTAAACGATCTATACATTGGTCACATCCAGGGCCGTTTGGTTGTACAAGGAGTTAGTCTAGTATTGGGACTACCTAATGTATTTTCAAAAGCAGATTTTTGGTATTTATTTATTTGTTACTTTTGCACATACACATAAATATGTATGCTTAGGATACTTCATTTCATGCACAATGCTGCAATGTATGCAATGTGGCCTGTACTGCGTTGTGACATTTTAAATGCGTTTTCTAATTCTGTTTTCCAGCTCAAACAAACAAAATATTATGCAAGGTAGATTGTGAAAAATGCCATATTTTAGTACAAGTCATACAAGTTAATTCCTGGGAAAGGATGTGTATGACTAATTTTCAAAAAACAATAAAATATTGACTTGGCCTGGAGGTGTGCCAAGTTCCACATTTGACTGTACATGCATATGTGCTTTGTATGAAATTTAAAACACTAGCTGCCATTTACAATATATGATCTTACCAAAGTGATAACATCTCAGTTCAAAGAAAAATTGAACCCACTAAAGCTGTCAAGAAGCCTTGGTATGTTACAGTCAAATGGTTTTCTCTCCTTTGTATGAAGTTGCTGTTTTGGAGATCTATGTTTTTGTGATGAAAGCACCCCCTTTTCTTCAGAGACATCAGCTGAGGTATGTTGCATGTATGTTTATTAAGCCAGCCTGTACCATCTACATATGCAGAACCAAATTTGATGTAAATAATTTACTGGGAAATCTAAATGCTTCCTCTTTGTTGCTCTACAGTGCTCTAGGTCAGGAGATCAGGTTGGGTCAGTAGGCATCAATATAGCACACCAACCTCATTAGGATTGCTGTCATGTTGCAAAAACACTTAGTGCTTAGAGAACCAGTCTGTGCAGGGCGTATGGTCGCCTCTCACATTCAAACAAAGCATCCATGACCCTTAATCAAAACTGAAGCCACCTTGTTTTGACCTGAAGTGATAAACAAAGCACATGACATGCATGCAACACTTATGTGAAAATTGATCAAGCACAAAACACACCATCAATGCTACTTTGTTAGCTTGTTTTGTTGTTCTGTTGCTTTTTCTTTTCTGTTTACATTTACCTCGAATTTCAAGTAGATGCAGCGTCTTCCTAAACTACTCTGTTGTCAGGCAGGAAGAAATCCTCAACCACAAAGAGTCCTCGTCGGCAGGCCTGGGAGTGAGAGTGGGGAAATATGGGCAAGTAAGGAAGATGGGAATGCATTAATATAGTCCTGGATCATGACAAAACATGAAAAAGCAGGCTAAAGGAAAAATATTCATCACACCTTTCTGAAGAATAATTAAAAGATGGAGGAACTCGACTGCTGCACAATACATTTAAATGACTGGAAACTTGCATTAAGACAATTATTACTCATTTTCAATATCATGCAGTATTTTCATATAGTAGTCATGTACTTGAAGTTTAAGTGTATAGCTGTTGATCAGCCAAATCTTCTCAGGACCATTTATACGCATGAAACCATCCCTACAGGCCTTTCCGCCATTAGCATCTCCCTCACGCCCAGTTACTGTGGTTACGGTGTGGGCGTGGCCGCTCAGGGCAGACCACGCGGATTGGCCCCACCGGTCGAAAGAGTTCAACCAACCAGAGCGCGCACAAGGGGAAAACAGGCGCGAGGCGGAGCGCGCGAACCGGGGTTGCGCTAAGCGGCAGCGCTGTGAAGAGGAGCTAAAATCAGGCTGGTTTATAAACAACCGATTTTACACAGCAGTGTCTGTTCACAACGGTTTGACGAAAATAAATAAATAAAAACACGTTTAAACATCAAAACAACGAACACCGATAGAGAGTCTCAATAAAAGTGACTTAGAAACTAAGATACCGAGGAATAACAGGTCATTTTAACTCATTTTATCCCAAAAAATAAGTGCTCAGGGATGCGCTAAAATACTCCAAGCGCGCAGGTTTAGGCGAAAATATCGCGCTTTTGATAAAATCCATCAACGCTGTGAGTTTCAGGCACACGTCACCAACAGGTTAGACTTAGTGAGCAAGGTTACAGGTCTAATGCACTCATTCAGCTGCTGCAACGCAAAACCTTCATGTCCACTTTCCTTCAGTTGACAAACTACAGGCCAAACAGAGCCTTCCCTTAGACTTAACAAAGACCTCACACTTGTTAAGCTCCTGATCATCCTCACATGAGAGGAGATCCGCAGGGCAGCTGATGATTTCCACATATTATTCACCTCAGAAGGTCATTGCCAGGTTTACTTGGTGTTTTCAGCATAAAGTCTCCCAACTACATTTTCCCATCCACTGTAAATGAATTCAGCTACATGTGCAAGCTGCTGTTTTACCTGTGTTTACAGCCTGCGCCCGTGTGCGCCATCAGTAGCAATAGTTTTTATGAATAAGAAAATATTTGACATTCTAAAGTAGCAGTTCTCTACAGGAAGAAAGGCAGAGCAAAAGGAAAAAGTTCAAATCTGTCTATAGTATTATTCTACCACAAACATTTTTAATATAGTTGATTTGCTGACTACATGACTGCCTTTAAAGAAGTCTGCCTAAAGCAAACAATAGCATTTATTTATCTTGCAGTATTCCAAAACAGATATTTAACTATGTTCGTTCACCCATCATTTTGTACCAGGTTCTACATTTATTTGCACATACATATGTACTTTGTATGAAATTTAAAACACCAGCTGCCCTTTACAACATATAAACATGCTTAAGGCACCTATTTGCTCTAAACAATATCTTGTTGCATTTGTACAGGGACAATAAATGTCATCTTTTGAAGCAAGAAGTACTGTTTTGCTGTAATCTCTGAGCTGGACTGACTTTTACCTGCGTCACTATGCATCAGCAAGTGGGGAAAATATTACCTAATGTGTTTCATCACCCCCAACCCTTAAATGACACCAAAGCCTATAACACAGCTGTGTCAAACGCAAGTCATAAGCTTTGCTAGATGTCTAAGTTCTAGGCACACAAAAAGAGCTGCAAGGTAAAAGCTACCCCAATGTATTTCCACCTGGCCACCTACAACGCATGAGCACCAGCTAAAAAAAAAGATGAACCACATGAAGAAAACGCATAAGCACTGGCACATTCTATCTAGACACTGAGACTTCTTAGAAGTTGCTGGTGGTAGTGTTTTATTTAGTCTGCAAGCATCAATGTCCTGCATACTGGAAGACTATTTGCATTAAGTATGATTCCTTAAGACCTTAAATCACGATTCTAATTGAGTATCTTTCCAAAATGTGAAAAAATAATGCACAGCTACAGGTTCACCTCCTCAACGAAAGCATTTTTTTTTAGCCTCAAAGTGATTAGCGAGTATTAGTCTTTTTTTTATTAGAAATTATTTCAAATAGGTGAAATTGTGACAACAAAAAGAGTGCAGATGACCTAGAACAGTAATTGGGAGTCTGCAAACAATGTTAATAAAGCTTGAAACAGTGCATACACCAAAACAAACAGTAAATTAAAGACAGCGTCTCATTTACAAAGCAGTCCAAGGCTGTCCCAAACACTCAGCGCTGATAGCTGTATAAAACCAAACAAGGTTGATTTCCACACTTCACTTCCATTTACTTCTTGCTTTCAGAGATTTTTCTGAATTATACTGGTAGCTTCAACATTAAACACCAATGGGTCAGGGATGCCTGACTCAGTGTTCTTCGACAGTGTTCAGCAGTTTGGTAGTTCCTTTCTCAAATCTACACACGCTAATTTGTGTGAATTGCTGAACTGGACCACGTGTGTTTGAACGGGGAAATCTTAGAAAGCTCAGATAAGCTTTCTTCCCTCTCAAGTAAAGAAATGGGCACAGTAGACCTAGACTTTAAAATAAGCAGATTAAGATAATGACAAGTGAATGTCATTTCTTTATTAACAATTACTTTCAAGCCTTAGTATCAGACTGCAAAATTTTATTAAATTTGATGCATTTTATATATATATATATATATATATATATATATATATATATATTTTTTTTTTACATTAATTATCGTTCCACAGCATGTATACAAAGACATTGGCAGTGTGTCCTAGATGTCTAGATTCTGTTGTGAAAGTCTTTTGAAGGAGACACGTGTGTTACACAGGGTAGTGACATCAATAGTAGAGCGCACACGTTAGATATCACTAGATAATGGCAAGAGCAGGACAAAGTCACAGAATCAAGCATACCCCAGCCAAGCATGTAATTACGCAGCAGTGTTTAATGCAGAAACCCTGTATTTCCCATTGCTAAGTGGCTTGTTTACTTGCAAAGCCACCTTAAAGTGACATCTATCATGCCCTATGCACAAACTTGTTCCAAAACCAAATACATCATGTAGTACATTACTTCTCCAAAGGTCATCAGATCCTCTGAACTACTAGGTTGTTAAACACTAACATGATTTCTGCTTTAGCAAGTGTGATAGTTTAATTGCTTCAAGTATTAAGTCTAAATTAGGGATGCACAATATTAGCATCAAAAATATCTGCAGTCATTTGCTCGAAAACAAAGCAAAAAAACGTATTAGCTGAGATTTGAATTTATTTAAATAAAAGTTTCTCTGGAACAGCAGAATGTTTGTAATACCAGGCTTGTTTTCATTTCACAAATTTATTTCAAACTTTTAGAAATAACATTTTTGCAAGTTGTAATTTTTTCTGATCCAGATTGGTCTCATGTTTTCTTTTTTGCTATAGGCATCAGTATTGACATACATTCATGAGGAATATTGGGTTTTGGTCTACAAATCCCATTTCAGAGCATCCCTAGTCTGAAGTCGGAGTACCTGTTGTTGGTAGACTTGCTTTCACAATCTCACTTCAGTGAGTCAGAGCTACTTGTGGCATTAATGGTGCAATATCAATAATATTGCAACAGCTTAACCACCATTTAAATTGGTCCAGTGACATTTGAAAGAAAATACACATTGTATAAATGTACTGGGTTTAGAATTCATGTTTATATTTTGGTAAAAAGCATTATTTTTTCACTATAGGGAAAAAACATCTTACACCAGAGTTCCTAATTTGGTTAGTCTGATGATCCAGCTTCATAGTCCTCTGCTAACATCTGCTTGATCCCTTTATGGATAATCAGCACTACCTCAAGCTTACAAAAATGAGTATATTTACTTTATCTCAAACTGTTATTTGAACATTTCCTGTCATTTGTAGCTGACACAGGTTTCAAAGTTTAGTTTTAGAGAGTAATCAGAGCCAGTTTAAGATACATGCAAATCAAGTTAAACTTGGTAAAAAAAAATGTATAAATGCGGTCACTTTGCTTGCAATTTAGTTTTAACGGCCCACTTAATTGTTAACAGAATATAATTTTTCGGTTGACATTAAGCATTTAGTAAATGATTTAAGGATTTTCTTAGTTTAGTGGCCAAAGGGCATGGCAATTCATAATTAAGCTACTAATTTTCAAAATATATTGTTCTTTTTTAAAAAATAATTTTTATGGTTAGACATGATTAGAACTTTTTTTAAGTGAGCTTTTTGGTTTGCTTTGTTTTGCACTGCCAGTTGCTTAAACCCTAGTGTGATTGGCTTGACAGAGGACAGCACCTATGCCCAGACTTCTGTAACCGACATTTAAGCAACAACCTTGCCCACAGAAAACCTGTTGGCATCTATGCAAGTGTCCTGTGAGCAAACTGCCTGTAGATTATTTTATGTAAAATACAGTACACCAACTTGGCAGATGTACCAGCTTCACATGTGCCAGTATTTTATCACTGTTGTAAATTGATGTATATGATTTCTGACATCAGCTTATAAAGCAAAGTTAAAGTACCACATAACGAGCTTAGACTAATGCTAATAGACGCAAGCAGAGGAAGCCTGTAGTCTTCGACCTAAACAACAGAATTTCAGAAATGTAGCTCATGTGCAGGAATGCCAGCCAAATCATTTTAGAGCCTGAAAATTCATGAAGGCTTCTATGCATAATTCGCCCCAGATGTTTGTGGATTCGCTAAAGACACAGTGGTGGACATAACACTGTCAGAAATGTCTCCAGTCATCAAATTATAAATTTGATAAATTAGATTTTCATTCCAGATCTACATATTAAAGTTAATGTTTTCTTAGTAAAATACTAAGAGTGCTTAATACTTAGTGCTCCATTTTGTAACCTGTGACATTTCCTAGTTAATATTTAGCTTACTGGTTATGTTCAACCATTGCTCGAAATTTGGAAAACCGTTTGCGTCATCAATTTTTTTTTAAAAGGTTTATAGAATATATGAACTTAAATTATAATATTTAGTATTTAAGTACTTGGAATATGTAAATATTTCTATTACTGGTAGTACTGATTGAGGCATTGAAACAGGAGTCATGCTATACTTTTTAGAATAAAGTTTAAATAATCCCCCCCAAAAAACAAACCAACCAAAAAAAAAAAAAAAAAAAAAACCAAAAAAAAAAAAAACCAAAAAAAAAAAAAAAAAAGTGGATTCACACTTTTGAACACACATCCTATTTAAAAAAAAAAGTCTGTAAAATTGTTTTTTCTGTGCCAGAGCCACTGCTAATATATAAATGGTATAAAATGGTCTATTATAACAAAACAAAAAAAAACTTTAAAAAATTACTGATTTTATTCATTATTGCATTCTTTTATTATAGTATCAAGCAGCAATGTTTGTTTTTATTATGCTATTTATCCCTTCCAAATCTGTACTAAATGGAAACCAATTTAACCTCTCATTTCTTAAAAAAATAAAGTTACTTATAACTTAAGTAATAACATGTTATTTTTTTTTAAAGAAGTGAGAGATTAAATTGGCATAGGTTCAATCAGGCACGACAAACAGCTGGAGAAATACAAATCTAAGTCATCTGATAAAATGGAGAATTTCTAATATGAACCAGCTACCAGAGACTCAATGTAAAATGAAGCCATAGATGCCTGCTAGAGTTAGGAAAAAGGAAAGCATGTAATAAATGTGTAAATTTTAAAGATACTTTTAAACAATATTTTACTTTAATAAATGAGAAGCAAAGTTATTAATTCTTTTACCATATTTTTTTTTTTCTGTTTTAAAGAGCAAAGAAATTCTCTAAGCCATTTTCCATGTTTGCTGCAATCTGGCCTATGACTCTTAAAACCATCAAAAGCACTATGATAGTGTAAGATCTGTGTATAAACAATAAAATACAAAGCTACACATTTCAGGTTCCATAAAATGTTTGCATCTGGAAAGCGATATAATAAGCAGAACAATGTGACAAGTCTCTCAAACAGTAAAATTATTCTATAAGTAATTCAGTTAGTAATTAAAAGCAGTGATCCTTTAATGAAAACTAATTTTATATCAAAAGGTGTCCAGTCTTAACCACAAAGGGCTCCTGCTGCTGCAGGTTTTCACTTCAACTAACAGACACTGGATTTCAAAGTTAATCTTCAGACTGATGTGAGCTTGGTGGAAAATCTGTAGCTGCACTGGCCCTGTGACTGGATACCACTGTTTTATGTAGTTAAAAACTAAGCATTACCTTTCATGTTAAAAGTTTACAAATGAAAAATAGATATTTAAAAATAAAAAAAAAAAATTTAAAAAAAAAGTCAAAAAGTTAAGCAAGGCAGAAGAAAAGCAGTGTCTGCTAAAGATGGGATGGAAAGACTCAGAGACACCATGGTTGAGAAACACTCTTCCATGGAGTTTTTTTTTTTTCCAAACACTTTATTTAAGTCTGTACAGTAAATCATCTCCAGGTTCTAAGAAAAAAATGCTTTGCAGATTCTGGCCCCTTCAAGAATAACTTCTTTTCTTCAGCATCTTCAGTCGTTTTAGACCAAAAAAAAAGCCCCCCAACAACAAAAAAAGTTGCCCCTGCCTAAGTCCTTCTTGCCCACCTCCACCCACACACACACACACACACACACACACACGAGATGTGACTTTTTCTTTTTCCTTTCTTTTTTACCACTTGCAGTTGCATATCCCAAGACTCTCCTTGAAAGATGAGAACGTTTGGTTTGTAACTCAAACTTTTCCATGGACATCATGCATTTTATAACAATCGAAATGCACAAAATGGCCTCAGAATAACCCATTATCTTTTATATATCTACTTCTTACCTAAGCAAACAGTAACTATTTACTGAATGCATGTGTACATTGTTTCAGTCTATGTACAAAACCTTGTACATAAATACTGAAGTGAATTTGAATAGCAATACAGATGAGAGCTCTAGTAAAGACATTTTTGTTGTTAAAATAGTACTAAATTTAGTTGGATCTATAGACTTATGCAACTACTGTACTTAAAATATTTCTTGTTCAGATGGAAAACCCTATGCAAACACTTTGTTGAGTGATGAATAAATATGAATCATTCTGAAATGTTGCCTCACAACTGGATATTAAAAAAAAAAAAAAAAAAAAAAAAAAAAAAAATCAATGCCAAAAAACACAAAATCAAATAAAAGGATCAGCACCTCGTTCTTTCTTCAGCTTGCAATTTCAAAGGGCCGTCTGCTTGCTTGATCCATCTTGCCAGGTGGTTGCCTCCATTCCACTAACAGTAACCTTAGCTACTTCTTGTTGACTGTTTCACAGTCCATATAGAAGCTGAAGGTCTTCAAAGCCCATCCCCACCTCAATTCAGAGCACAGATTTTCTAGATGCCCAAGAGCAAGGCTTTAGTTACCTGTTCCTGTCTGTCAGTGCAAACCAACGCTGTTTTCTTGAGACGAAGCCAAGGAACCAAAACACATCCATGTTGCATGGTTTCCCACAAAAAGCTTCATATATTCAAATTTTCCCCTTTGAACATGTATGCTTCAATGGTTCTCAGTAGCGCGGTGGTAAGAATGGTCTTTTGGGTGAGTAAAACACACCCCCAGCTCTGGGAGGTCCTGCAAAAGGAGGACCAAGTCGCTTGCCTCTTTGAAAAGATGGCTCATTGGCATATGGCATACAGGGTGGTGGAGGACGACGGAGGGGTCTCTGTGGTGGGTAGTGGACCGGCCGGGGCGCACGATAAGGTTGTGGTGGAGGAAACCGGTGTTCAAGGTTAGGAGATGGTCTATGTTCTGGGTGGCAAGAGGGGGGATGCCCAGGATCATAGGAAGGGGGAGAAGAGCTACAAGGGAGATGGTTATAGTAAGGATCAACATAGGACTCCTCAGAAGGCTTTGGATGACTCTGACCTTCATGGTAGCCTTTTACAGAAGCAGGGCTTGGACAGGGCAGAGGCATACCTGGATGGCGCTGAGAGTGTACCAGGACTCTGGGGCGATGGTTATAGTCAACAGGGCCATTCTGAGGTCCTGGAGAGACAAAACGTGGCACAGAAGCCTGAGGTCTGGGCCCTGAAACATTCAAACAGCCATGGAAAGGTTCTTTGGTTTTGATCTGATGAGGGATGCGTTCATCATAATCATAACCAACTGGATTTTCTACAGCATATTCAGGAACATCCCCACCAGCTTGAACCTCGTCATCACCCAAGAGCTTAACAGGATCTTTGACTCCACCCCCCGCTGGAGACAAAAAGTTTTGAGGCGGAGGTGGAAGTTGAGGGATTGGAGGGAGTGGTGGTAGTTGGCTGTTAAAGAAATCAGAGGGAGGATTGAGATCTTTTTTAGGTTCTTCAGTGTGGTATGGCTCTCTTCCATAGGTTTCAGAGGTGGCCGCATGCTGCTGCTCCTTAACATCTCCATATGTTTCATCATACCAGCCATGATTTGCCAAGCCAGCACTATCTCCTGGCTTGCTACTAGTAGAATATGGTTTTATTGCTTGAGGCATTGAGCCAATTCTCTCCACAGTTTCCAGATTTTCAGTTGACAACTGATTGGTGCTTGCCATAGATGATGGCAGCAAAGATTCTATATGTTTATGTCCAATATCAGCTTCCGGAAGAGAAGGTACAGAACCTCCAAAGTCCTGCTTTGCTGCAGAATTCCTCTGATATATCTCTCTACCATTTTGTGGCCCAGGACCAAACTGTGAACCATGGCTGTCTGGGCCTTGCCATGAATCATTGTTAGAGGCCACTGACAATCCACTGTCAACCGGAAGTGCTGAATTGGCTACCAAGGAGGGAGTTTTTGATGCAGTCTGCAGATGGCCACCCTGATACAAGAAGGGTTGTAACACAGTATCATCTGTGACTTCATCCTGAGTTGGTGTTGCACCAGACTCATCCCTAACGGGAGTTCCCCCTAAGTTTTCTGTGCTTGTTGAGGGACTATCAACAGTCTTTGTCCAGGGTAATCCCACATTCAAGCCCCTCAGTCCTGGATTAACCTGAAGGAAATTATCAATTTTGGAATCCAAACTAGAGCTGATAGAGGTGATGACACCTGCTTTTTCTCTCTCCAGTTCCTTTTGTAGACCTCTTGTCTGAAGAATGATGGGAGACTGAGAGGATGGTAGAGGAACAGTTCTTTGAGGGGTAGATCCTCTTGCCAATGGAGGAGCAGAGGACACTGAAGTGGTCTTTGGAGAGGCATGGGCATGTGCTGTGAGAGTGGGGTCTGGGGATGAGACCATGTCTGAGCCTGAAGTAGTTGAGGTCATTCCAGTCTGGCTGTTCAGTAAGGATGACAGCCCTGAAGGCGAGATGGGCATGGAGAAAAAGAAAGAAACAAGGGTACAGAAAGATTTGGAAATCAGCATGGATTTAAATTTGCCATAGCAAGGAATCAAACCTTATTTCTCCTATCTTAATACCACGCGACACCAGCTCACCCTCAACCAACCACCCTACCCCATCAACCACCGCCCATTTGAATAATTCCTATTTCATTCATCACTTACCCCATGTATTGAAATCAAACCTTTTGAAAGACTGGTTGTGTACATTTCTAGTTGGTATCAATAAAATTACTGAAATGCCAACACCAAGCATCAACTCAAAATTATGTGAACATTCAGTAAAAATGGATAACCTATGTTATAGGATAAGCATAGAGAAAAAGAAACAAATGCTTTCCTTAAGGGTCTTATATGGAAAAACTAGCACTCATCAGAGCAATCTTGCATATACCTTTTATAACGACTCCTAGATTACAAAAATTAATTTTACCCATTTGTATAGGACAATAAGATGAATTATTTACATGAAGGAAACTATTTTACTTTACAATAAAACAGTTAACAAGAGTTCTAGACACTCTTGAAGGTGAGAAGCAGAACATCTGACTCAGGCTGGGGCTGGGTAATTATATTCAATACTTTTAAAGAAAGAACAAAGCATCTCAATGCCATCTTTGAGATGCAGTGTAATTCAATATTTTAACAGCATGTACTCAGTCTCATCAAGTTCGGATAGCTAAGAAGTGCACCTGTTTTAAAATGTTCACCAACTATGCTGATTTAAATAGAAGAGTGGCGTAAATTAATGAAAATTTTCCCTATGCCCATTTGTCATGCCAAGTGCATACTCAAGCTAGGTCTCTCCAGTCACAAAAACTGCCATACTGGGAGGCTGATGAATAATAGGTTCTAGCACATGCTTCAGAAACAATTTTTTTTATTTTTTTTTATGAGAATAGAAATTACCCAGCTTGCCCACTTTTCATGAACTGTTTAGCTTCGTATTAAGGGAATGTGGGGTGGGGGTTTAGAGGCATACTTGCCTTGGAGGCCCTGTCACAGAGGGCTCTGACATTGCTATGGTCAGAACTCTCCCAAAGACAGGACAAAACTTAAGAAGCTGGCAAGTCAAACGATTATAAGAAAAATACCAGCTATAGCTATATTCAGCAAGCTATATTCTCTCAGCTTTCAAGTCTGCCAATGCTATTCAGAATTCAAACTGCTGGGCATACACACTAACTTGTGATGTGTGTAAAATATTATACAGTACTGTGCAAAAGTTTTAGGCAGGTGTGAAAAAATGCTGTAAACAAAGAATGCTTTCAGAAATAAAAATAATAAACAATCATTATTTATATCAATTGACAAAATGCAAAGTGAGCGGACAAAAGAAAAATCTAAATCAAATCAATATTTGGTGTTACTACCTTTTGCCTTCAAACCAGCATCAATTCTTATAGGTACACTTGCACAAAGTCAGGGATTTTATAGGATTTATAGTCAGGTGTATGATCAACCAATTTTACCAAACAGGTGCTGATGATCATCAATGTCACACGTAGGTTGAAACACAGTCATGTTTGGAACAACCTACCAGCCGAGTTCCTTCAAAAACTGTATGCAAGTGTACCTAGAAGAATTAATGCTGTTTTGAAAACAAAGGGTGGTCCCACCAAATATTGATTTGATTTAGATTTCTCTTTTGTTCATTCACTGCATTTTGTTGATTGACGAAAATAAATGATTAACACTTCCATTTTTGAAAGCATTCTTTGTTTACAGCATTTTTTCACACCTGCCTAAAACTTTTGCACAGTACTGTATATAGATAATGTTTCTGTGTATTTGCAAAGCAAACAGCAAAATCAAAGGCTAAAAATGTATTAGATTCAAAGTGACGAAGTAATATAACTTACCCATTAAGAAGTTGGACAAACAGCTACCATGATTACATTGTTGAAACTCAAATTAAAGTACTTAATAATTGGTGCCTTGAGTGAGCATTCATTAACAATAAATAAATAAATAAAATAATAAAATACCCAACAAGTACCTACCTCAAATACCTTTTTGTAAAGCTGCATAGGTTTGGCTGAAAAGATAACACTTTAAAACAGTGTATGATTGAACTTGTATTCTGAACAGTTAGCATTCTAAAACTTAAAGAAACCCCGTCTTAGTTTAGAGACAGTATTTTGGTTGCATTTGTTCTTATTTTACCATTTTTCTTCTTTTCATCCAAATATATTATAACACTAAAGCTATTTTTTTGCCCAATAATAAATACTAAATATGGCTCAGTTTATTTTCAATTGCAAAAACCAAGAGAGAATTACTTTAAACCAATAGTGATGGATTGAGGCATTACCTGTGTTTTGTTCTGTTCAGGTGAAGCTATAGTTTATATGCTTCAACAGTAATTTGAAGAGGGAAAATATCTTTCTAACATTGATACTTTGCTAATGCATTTCATTTATCCGACAAATGCTTTTTCTAACTCTTCTCACCCTGAAAGCCAATTCCATGCGACTGAGTTTTAGACAAGGCGTTGAGCAGGGTGCTGGGGTTGATGTCCACTCTGGATAGTATGTTGGCTAGCGGGCTGGATGCAGGAACTGATGGAGCAGAGGTGGTGGGGGTTTTCACAGCTGAACTTGTGACAGGGATGCTTGAAGAACTGGTGGATGAGCGGGGTGCTGGAGCTGCTCCTCCAGCTGGGAGTGGAAAATGGACAATACAGATTAAATGCTCACTGTTTCCATTTTTAAATGCAGTTAAATATCTTTATCTGTCCTCAAGATATAGTATGAAGTAGCAAGGCCAATTCATCTTTGCTGTACAATGAACACATTATGTTTGAGAGAAGTCCTGCTGAAGTCCTTTGTAAACTTTGCAATGGGTTTTGGATCATTGTATGAGATGAGATCAGAGTTCAGCTTTTTTTCCCCAGGTACGCATTATATTTAGATATGTTAAATTACAAAAAACACAACACCATTAGTATAGTTTTTCAAGTGAGAAAAAGCATTGAAACAAAAATTTCAAAATTTTCGTTTAAAGTAAATTAAATGACATTTGATATTTGGTTGCATTACCCTTGCTTGCAATAACTTCCTAAAGCTTGTGACTCCACTGACAACAAAATTGTTTTTTTTTCCATTATGAATTTCCAGGCTTTCACCACAGCAGCCTTTAGTTGTTGTTTGTTCTGAGTGGCGTCTCTCTTCAATCTGCTTATTAAACTGCGTTAAAATCTGATGTACAACTTGACCAGGCCTAAACTTTCTAATTTGTCCACCTGCTGAAGTCCTTTGTAAACTTTGAAATGATCAATGAATCATTGGATTGCTGCTTACCAATTAGTTGAATGCATTTCTCTGTAATTTGGCAAACAAAATGTTTCTCCTATACAGAGTTAAATGGTGCTCATGTTTTACACTGGGTGGTGGTGGTCTAGTGATAGGGTACTTGCCTACGGACCTCTGGATCAAGAGGTCCCCGGTTCGAATCCCACCTCTGGCACTACCACCACTGGGTTCCTGAGCAAGACCCTTAACCCTGAATTGCTCCAGGGTGACTGTCCCTGTAATTAGGACATGTAAGTCGCTCTGGATAAGAGCGTCTGCTAAATGCCGTAAATGTAAATGTACACATTTAGGTTTTAGACTTTTGCTCTCCACAATTCTGGACTTTCCATCACTTTATCTCATCTCACAGCAAATGGTGATACCTCTACCCCTGCCCTGTGGAGGATGTTCATGATGTTAGTGACTTCACTTAGTTTTCTTTACTACTGTCACACTATCTGCAGTTTTCTTTAAACAACCCATTTGGTGTCTATTGCTCAATATAACAGTGATTCATTTGATATTAAACTCATGTCCCAGTGCCTTGGAGAGGTCTCCATACACAAATACATACACACATACCCAACAGCCACAATATTAAAACAACTGATAGATGAAGCGAATATCATCTCGAGAAAATGGCCCCTTTAAGGGGGTGAGACATATTAGGCAGGAAGTGAAGGTTTAAGAGGCTGATATGGTGGAAAAGGGAAAAATGGACAAGCATAAGCATCTTAGCAATACTGAGAAGAGCCAAGCTGTAATGGCTGGGCCAATAGATCAGAGAATCTCGAAATTGGTTGATCTTTGTGGTGGTGGGGCTGAACTCCCCTGATATATAGTTGTAAGTAGTTTACTAAAGTGGTCTAAGGGAATTTGGAGGCCAAGAAAACACCTTGAGTTCTCTGTTAATAAGATGTCTATATTTAAGGATGATGCCAACTTCTGATGACTCAGAAGGTGCAATATCCTTATATTGTATTTGTGTAGTTGTCAAAGTAACTTTCAGTAACATTAATTCCAGGACAGTAAGGCTCCCCAGGAGTATATTACCCAGAACATCACACTGCCACAGCTGTGTTCTTCCTGCATTGAAGCCTGGTGCCATCTCTTCCCCAGGAAGAAACACACACACACACTTTTTAGCAGGGGATGGTGTTCAGCAAGGAAACTGACCAGTCAGTGTCTATGCACCTCCATACCCACGTGAGGCACTACGTGTTCTGACACATTTCCATTAAAGTCAGAAATACCTTTTTTTTTTTTATATATTTACAACAACAGCAACTTGTGCTACATAAGATCAGAAGGATTCTTCACTTCCCACATGCATCGGTGGTTGGGTGTCTATAATCAAGTCATCAGTTTTCTGGTCGTCTTTCCTTCAACTAAATTTAATTACTAAACACTGCATATCAGCAACACCCCAAAAAAATCTGCTTTGGAGACGTTCTGATCCACTAACCATTACAATAATTTGCTTATGTTTGCTAATTTTTTCCTACTTCAGCAGGCTGCTAAATCTTGGAGGCCAAGATTCCTTTACAGATTACATTCTAATTTGATAACTAATGATATTCACTACAGCTGTCAGTGGTTTTATTGGTATGGCTTATCAGGGTGTGCATGTGTGTGTTTGAATTAAATTTACAGCATAAAGGGACATATGATCTTACCAGAGTTCTTCATAACATTTGTGAGTGTGCTAAGGATAGAGCTGATTTTGCCTAGATCCACACCAGCAAGGTTTATGGGAAGTGCCGCAGGTGTCGGGATCACTGTTGCAGCTGAGGTTGTGGCCTGTTTCACTAGCGCATGCTCACTGGAGTGAGATGCTTCAGCAACACCAAGCACAGGAGTTTCACTGGATATACTGAAAGTTCCAGCCTGCTTCTTTCGCTCTTCCACTGTGGAGTGGACAAAAAGGGAGTAAATGGCAAGGTAATTTAATTCTTAGTATTCTAATTTTCCACTTGCAAAATTGACAGCTTGTGTAATGACTTGGCAACAGAAGAGAAAATATTTCCATAAAAAGTTTACTTGCCTATGATGGCTGGCCCTTCAGTCTCCTCCATATCCGAGAGCTCCATGTCTTCGACATCACGATTGTCTTTGTCCCCAGGAGAGGAGATTGGACTAGGAACATCACCCAAAGCAATTAGATCCTCTTCCATGGCTTGGCCATCCAGCTCTGGGTCAGGGGTACCAATTTGTGGCAGGCTGTGGAAAGGTGACTCGGAGCCTGTAGGTGAGGGGGCGTCTTCAATGGGAGAAGGAATTGGTGAGTCATTTGGGTCAGGTAAAGAAGATTTGAGTGTATCCAGTTTGCGCTTGAGATGAACTACTCGGTTAGCAAACGTTTGATAGGCCTGTGAAAAAACATAAACACTATTACAGTATACAAATATATTATTTAAACACATTTTAAAAGTCTTGTCACTATAACCCACTAATGTTTGCACTACTAACTGATTAAAAATTGTAGAAACACTTATAGAACTACACTGTGACTTACTTTGGTTACGATTTTGACCTCTTTGTACTGCATCTCATAAAAGATGTCTGCATTCTCTAGGGCCTCGATGAGAGAAGGTCCCTTTTTGACCTGTCCATCCAGAAAGGCCACAAAGTCCTGCAGCTTTGCACTACCGTCTTCAAAATCTTTAGAAAACCGCTTGCCACCTGCCTTATCTAAGGAGCGGGGAAAGATTTTAACATTCACACACAAACCAGGGTTATGATGGCACTCTGTACATGGAAATTGTTCCATTTTCTGAAGGTACCTTTTAGTTTCTTTAAAGCCGCTGTGCTGCAAACATCCACTCTCATAGCAGCCAGCTGTTTCTCTCTAAGCTCAATTTCATCAATGGAATTCCTGTACTTGGTCAGTTGCTCAATGAACGCAGAGGGCTGCCAAAAAATGGTTTCATAGAAAGGTAATCAGACAGCAGTTATGAGTATAATTCAAGATGTTACATCTGTAAATCCTGTGATCATACATTGTTGATTTTTAGTTAAAGCCATTCTGGCAGTCAAATAAAAATTTTATACTAGCACTTACCACAAACTCAGCAACTATCTTGGATCTTAATGCTGCTTTTGGGGTTGCAGGAGCTGAAATGAAAGGGAATCAATAATATATGCATAAATGTTTAATTAATGTCTGGAAACAGGAGCTCATTTAAGAACTACATTAACACAATAGGAGTGTACTGTTTTATATGGCCATTATTCAGGATTGCTGGCAAACACAGTATTGACTGTGCAAAAAGATTCTTACCTGGTGGTTCTTCCCTTTTGACCAAACCACCCTTAAGCTGATTAATAAGCTCCTCTGAATAAACATTTCTCTCTTCCCAGATTGACAGGATCCTGTCCACAGACTTGCGCACCTGTGAGTCCTTAACAGAACTACAGAGAGAAAGAAAGAAAGAAAGACAGGAAGAAAGGAAGGAAGAAAGGAAGGAAGAAAGAAAGAGATGAAATCACTCAAGTCCACTAGAGCAAAAGCTTGTTAATGGTTGGTAGTATTGACCAATGTGGATGAAAATTCTCTCACTTGATAAGCTTAATAGCCTCTGGAAGAACATCCGTAAAAGTTGTGCGGTACACAATGGCATTTTTCCTCTTGCAATTCTGAATGACATCATTAGCCAGGTAAAAGAGATTTAGTCTGTGAGATGAATCCGCTGGAAACAAAAACAAACAAAAAAATAATTCAGTTACACAACGCATATACATGTGACACTTAACTTTTTTTTTTAGGCAGTACTGGGAGATACAGGCAGTATCCTGAATATGAGAAGAGAATTACTGAAGTCTATCCAATATAGCAAACTTAAAATTGTAAATTTTTATTAAAGGAAAATTTCATAGCCAGTTATGGACCGATTTTACAAACTACTACAAAACACATGATGCTCTTAGCAATTTTGGGTAGGATAGCAAGAGAACCAGTGTAACAATTTTTTTTTTAATCTGTAAAGTTCAATGGTTTCATATACATTTTTTCATATTGTTTGCAGTACTCATGGCATTACAATCCAGTCAACATTGTTTAGAAAAGGCTTCAGAAGAATTCTCATGAGAATAAGCAGGTTCCAAGACAGTTCTGAGAAAACTTAAAAAATTATTTGTGTAAAATGGTAAATTATTCATGTTGGAGTAGTCTAGAAGTTTAACGTTTAGCAGAAAACCACTTGGCCAACAAGATCTCACTTTGTTTGGTCAATGTCGGCATTTAATCCTGAGTGTTCCTTCCTGTGTATCGTTTGGCCAGAGAGCAGGTGATGAGAGTTTGGTAAAGAGCAGTTGGTGGTAGTATGCTTGGAAAATAGACAAGATTACTATCAGTATATACTGGTCATCACTACATAAATGATAAATGCTTTAACTTCATTAATATTGTAGATGGTAGCAAATGCACATTGAAAGGAGAATGAAATGAAACTTTGCGGCACTGAGCTGTTGTTCAATAATGCTCACCAACCAATGGGAATACTGTCCACAAGAAAGGATGACAAATTTATATATTTTTTTAAATAAAAAGCATTTCTAGAAACCTAAAACAAGTGAAACTGCTCTTGTATTAGAGTTCTCGCTATGCCTGTCCTGAGCTAGAAATTTTCTGATTCATACTAGAATGCAAGCTGTGCCTATTAAGTGAACAGAGCATTTATGAGTTCATATATTTATGTTGGACTAGGAGGCTTGGCTTACAACTGACATTCCAACAGGAGATATTGGAATTCTCAACTCATGGTACTCAAGAGGTACTCATGGAATACCTCTTGATCAATCACATTACAAGCTCAAACAGCTGTTATGAACCACTTCAGATAGTCCCAGATCTGATATCTTTTTTCAGACCCAGTTGAATACATAGACATAGGACTGTGTCTACCTCACTACAAGTTTCTGTTGTAGTAATGCACATTGTGACCATCTCATGTTAAGAGCTGGAACACAAAGTTCCCATTTGCTGTACGCTTTTACAGCAGTCCCCCTTCACATGGCATAAGCAAATTGCATATTTTAATTATCACTTTGTAAAGCAATATTGACTTGCTAATCTGAGTCATCAGGTGGCTAAGAAAGCAATAATGCCAAGCACTGTTTCAAAACACACTTCCATAAATTATCACCAACATTGACATTAAGCGCATCAAGACTAAGCTGCGAGTGAGCTGTGTTTGTTCATATTTTTACATTCTCATAAGTAAAAGCTTACTCCCTAAAAAGAGACAGGTTAAGAGTTGAGTATGTTTGCAAGAGAGTAAAAGTAGTGAGCTTTTCTTTAGAGTAAAGTAGAGTAGAGTAGAGTGATCTTTTATTATCCCACGAATGGGAAATTTGGGCGTTACAGGGCTCTTATAAAAAAAAGACAGGTGTACAGAAAGAAAAAAAATATATAAAGATATAAAGAGAGAACAGGAACAAGTACAGGAGAAAAGTAGAGGAGCTATAAATAAATAATAAATTATCTATCTATCTATCTATATATATATACACATATCTACATATATACACACTTGAACATGCTATAAATGTAGATACACCTTTTAGATAATTGCGGCATTTAGCAGACGCTCTTAAACAGAACAACTTCCATGTCCTAATTACAGGGACTGTCCCCCTGGAGCAATTCAGGGTTAAGGGTCTTGCTCAAGGACCCAGAGATGGGATTTGAACCTGGGACCTCTTGAGCCATAAGCAAGTACCTTACCACTGGCCAACCCAGATCACATTTCAAACCTTATCAAACAAATTCACAGAAAACAGATTAGAGGTGGATGACCTGGCAATACTTCCAAGAAATTTATTTTTAGAATGAATTCTGACATATTTGAATAGAGAAGGAAAACTCACTAGTGCCACAAAAAATCTGAATACAATGTCTCTCACACTCACAGACTCTTCAATAAACTCTGTTAAATTGA